>OW028579.1:27735249-28032749 GCA_932294295.1 Alitta virens
CGCCTCACAATTGAAACCAGTCGGCATAGTGGCTCCCCGAGCCCCCTATTTGTGCCACATGTCTTCCACAAACAAACATACATTCCACCGACACCTAGAAGACAGCCGCCTGCCTCCACGCTGGCCCAAAAAACCACTAATAGCCAATATAATACAGTAAATCTTTTTCTATATCTTTCCCTCTCTTTCAATGCCTACAAATAGATTCTTCAATTGTCAGCCTCCAATATAGATCTATCTATCGCAAATTAAACTTATAATAAGACTAATGCTATGAGTTCGGAAAATTACATAATTATATTATTTGCTTTACATCTATGAATGCCTATTATTCATAAGACTCGTGTACATAGATATTTCATCTTTATAAAAAAAACAACCATTACATAAACTAAAAATGTAAATGTTCTTTCGGCCATAAATTAAACTATTCTGCCATATATCTGTTGCATACATAATTCAGAAATGTTTTTGCTGCACAATTAATAATTTAGTGAGCAATTATGATCACAGGTGCAGTTAAATTGGAAGGCAGCAGCCATGTTTGATTGTGCCATGCCAGCTCCTCTCCGCATTTTCCAGGCTGCTTATTTTACATAACGCCCGTCTGGCATATCATGTATGTCACATGTGAGCATGGAGGGGGTAAATACCCCTAGACATGCAATAACCAGACATAACACCCCCTCCCCGTGCACTAACCATATCATGCATGTACTATGTCCATAATCAAGCCAATATTGGATCACCTGGCCAATAATATTTGCCTAACTTATTACATAGCTATTGACACCACGAATTGGCCAATTAATTGTCACCTTACACTTTGCTTAGAATGTCAATCTCCTAAATAAATATTATGACGAAACTTCACAAATTTACCTACATATTTAACCAAGACTAATCGTAAACCAAAACCACCTAAATTATTCAAACTGCTGTTGTGTAATGATGTCTAACTCTTATTAAAAATGCAAAAGAACTCATAACTTGAGTTGATACATAGATTTAGACTCTTACAGGCATATATATACAGCTCAAATTTTTCACATGATGCTAACATATAGTATAATATATATTTTTTTTTTAAGTTTAAACTAATTTCTTGCACATTCTGTTACACTTTCAGTTAATAAACTAAAGTATAGACTTATTATAATTTTTTATCTTTTTTAAATAAGACTCATACCTTTATATTGTGCAGCATTGACCGACAAGAGGTTTTTGAGGTAAGAACTTGTAGATCTGATCACTTCGTAAAAATCCTTTTCGGCTGCTTGGTGATATCTCCGTTCCATTTTTCTTGAACAGCAACTAGTTCTAGACGGCTCCCTGTTCCCTTTGTAACAGACTTCCATTTCTGGGTCTGCAAAGAATAATAATAAATTCAATTTAATCAATAACAGTCCAGAGAGGATTATTTACATAAATTTATAACAAAATGAGCTGCTAATTTAAAATTAACAAACTGAAATGAAGCCTAATCTGCAGATACATGTAAACAGTAATTGACACACAAGTTATTTAAGTAATTTTTCAATGCACAGATCAGTGGATGATTTGGCCTATAATCTTAGGCTAATATATATATATATAGGCCTACAGCCATACAGTCCAACAAGCTGCAATATGACAATAGAAAAATCTCTTTTTTTTTTCGGTGTCACGACAATGAGTTGTGATGAATAATTCACACCAAGGCAATTCGATAATTTAATTAGGGGAGCGTGAAAAACTGGCAAAAAATATTGAAATCAGTGAAGCGTGACGAAAATGCAATCACAGCTTGCAGCAGCATTGCTGGAACAATCCATATTGCAAAGGCAAATGACAATAGGTTAAAATTGACAGAATAAGCTTACCGTGGATTGCTTGGGCAGGTACAATGTGAGGTGATCCTATCTTTGCCGTGGAGAAATATTCCTTAATAGCCTCACAAGACTTGGCAGTGCCCGACATGGCTTCATTAGTTGCCCAAGCATTTAGGCAAAGAAGCAGTGGAATTAAAATGCCTAGAATCCTCTCCTGAGCCATGTCACCAGCCTGCTGCTTGCCAACTGTCCTGGTAGAGTGTTAGCGGCCAACTGGTGGCAGTTTGCGCGTGTGTATGTCTTGAAATTAGGCGATTTTTAGGCCGTGCTCAGCTGACATGTTGTGGTGACTGGCCGGTCTCTCTGACTTGATCTCTCTGCTCACCGCTCACTCCCAGCGCCCTCTATTGTTTATGTACGGAAGCGCGCTGTAAAATGCGGAATGGAAAAATACTATTAATTTATTTACAACAGATGGCGCAACAGTCGACTTCAGCCATCTACCGCATTTTCTCAGAACTATCACCCCAGTTGGATCCAAGTTCAGGTGCTTACTGACCGAATCATGTGGCTTCTAACAGGTAAATGCAGAAAAGCAGCTGATTTAGATATGCAGCCTTACCATGTTGACGTTAAGCAACAATGTGCTGCCCAGTACTAGGAGCTGGCTAATTTGGTTTGGCTAATTAGGTAAAGCTGGTTCATAATATCTCCTATCCAAGTTGCAACTATTTATATTCCCTATCACTGCAGTGTCTACAGGGATTAACACTCTGCAAGTAACGTGTACTTATTATTATCCATTGCAAATAATAGTCTCTAACTTACCTTCAATAATATTAAAAAAACATTTAGATTTGATATAGATAACATGCAAATTCTAGTTTAGCTTGTTTTGATGGTCATTCTTTTGTTAACCTACAGGCCTTTGATAGAAAATGGGTCCTATAAACAATGTGAGGCAACACAAAGCGCTACTTGATGGTCTCCTAGAACTCTTCCAGTCACACTTGCTTTGCGATGTCGTCGTTTGCATCAGTGGTGTCAAGATACCCTGCCACAAAGCTATCCTGGCTGCTAGCAGTAAATATTTCAAGTGGGTATTGCTATATTAGATTTAGTCTGTAGCATGTATCTAGTGATGTGGACCGGACCGCTTAGCCAGGGGTGGTCTGGTATTTTCAAAAGTGGTCTGGTCCTGGTCCGGTCAAGGGGTAAGCAGTCCGGTACTAGAGATCAGACCGGTCCGGAGGCGGTCCATTGGCATAACAGTTGTTTCACCAAATAAAGGAAAACTGGTTCTTGTTTAAAATAATTTGATGTATGGAATTATTTATTACTGACAGGCAGGACAGACTAATAATTTCATTCCTGCAATATTTATATATATGTAAAACAAAGAAACTTGTCGATCAATCAGAAATGATTAATAACTGAAACCAACCAAGATGACAATCATCTGTTGTATAATAAATTCAACATGCAATGCTTGCACTGCCGGTCCGGGGTCATAGGATCAGTCCGGTTCCGGTATTTTTGTAGTCCGGGGCAGTCCGGTCCACATCACTACATGTATTTTCAATCATTTATAATTTGTTGTGTCAGGAACAAGTGGAAAATGATCATGATGATAAAATGTGTAGACTGTTTGCCATTCAGTTTAACTGAGGCATTTATATGATTTTTTTTCCCTTCCATTTCAGAGCAATGTTTACTAATGATGTGAAGGAGACCAGTGAGAGTGTGGTGGAGCTTCATGACATGGATGCAGACACAGTGAGAGCGGTCATCAACTACATTTACACGGCAGTCATTCACATCGATAACGACAATGTGCAGAACATTTTCACAACAGCTTCTTTATTTGAGATGCTTGACCTCTGCGAAGTATGTGCTGCTCATATGAAAAAGGAACTGCATATCAGTAACTGTGTCGGCGTATATGCATTTGGATCATATCACAGTTGTGACTCTTTGAAACAAGCAGGGCACAATTTTCTTGTGGATCACTTTCAACAAGTGTGCACATCAGAGGAGTTTCTCATGCTGAGTTTTGCAGATTTTCTTGTTGTGATATCTGATGACAACTTAAATGTCCACAAAGAGGAAGTAGTTTTTGAAACCGTCCTCCAGTGGATTGAATTTGACCTTGATGAAAGGGCTCAGTGCCTCCCCAAGCTCTTCAGTCATATTCGTTTACCTCTCTTGTCCGAACAGTACATCCAAGAAAGTGTGCGTTCCCATGAACTCATCTCCCAGAACAGCTACTGTCAAGGCTTGTTGTCTATCGCAAAATTACACAAAGTCACAAAGAATTTAGAAAGTGATTATGAAAACCTGGAAGCGCTCCCTGTGGAAGATCGGCCACGATTAGGCATGTACAATAAAAAGATGATGATATTCATTGGAGGAAGTCAAGACAGAAACAATCGAGCCTTAACTTGCTTTGATCCAGTCACTAAAACCAACTACTATGCAATTCCACTGCATGTCAGCTTTGACTTCAAGTACAGAATAGACCATCACCGGGCTGTTGTCACTGACAAGAACGAAATCTATATCGTTGGAGGGATATTTTATGAGGAGCACCATTTTGAAGAGAACGGAACAGCCCTGGATGAAGTGAAGGTGTTTGATGCATATAGAAACTGCTGGCATGGCCGAGCTTGTCTTCAAGATGCGAGATGTGCCCATGTTGCTCTGCATCACAAAGGAAGGATCTACGCACTGGGAGGGAAAAGCACCTACCCCCAGGGTGCTCCCCTTAGTAGTGTTGAAGTGTACGACCCTGAGGTTGACCAATGGCGATTTGTGTCTCCAATGCCGATTGGCCTGTGTCATCACAGTGGGGTGTGTCATCAAGACACGCTCATCCTGATTGGTGGAATGATCACCGACAAGGAGGTCACTAATGCTTTCTTACAATACGATATATCCATGGACACTTGGACAGTCTTTAACAATACAATGCATACCCCCAGAGCAGAGTCTGGGATGGCACTAGTGGGTGACAAAATTTATGTCATCGGTGGCACTGATGGAAATGTCAAGCTCAGCACTGTGGAAGTTTATCACATGAACACCAATCGTTGGTTTTTCGGTCCCGACTTTCCAGAAGATCGGAAGTCCATGGTGACTGTGGTGTTTGATGGATGCATTTATGTTTGTGGAGGTGTTAGAACTTTAATATCTCGTGTCCATCGAGCTCCTCGAGTTGTGGAAACAAAGGAATTGCATTCATATGATCCGAACACTGGAGTGTGGAGCAAAGAAGCTAAACTTGTGCAATATGCAAACATCCATGCATGTGTTGTGGCGGAGATCAACACAAAACGGCTGCACAAAAGTGAATTTATTAGCAGTGCCTGAAACTGCATTATGCTCACAGTTCATATTTTATGGTACATGCAATACGACGTGTCCTATGGGTATACACACTGGCACTGCAGATTTTATAACACAGGGACACTTTTAACTCTGCGCAAAGTATTAACTACCAGCTGTGATAATGTATTTTCAGTCAACCATGAGGCCTAGCAATGCCATGTGCCAGTATTTCCATATTGATTTATCAAGTGCAATAATTATTTCTTTTTAAGTCTGTTATGCTTTTTTTGTTAAGTCTGTGGTTTTGTTTGCCTTTGACGAGGTTTCTCGTTTTGTTAGCCTTTGACAAGGTTTGTCAATTACTTTTTAAAATAATTATTTTGTTATGTTAACTATGCAGTGAAAAAAGGTAAAGCCAGCAAGCAATTAATAATACTGTGTGGAGCATTAGGTTTATGATTATAGATAAACCCTATTCTATGAGTTTGCTGTGATGTATTTATTTCAACCTATTATTATTTTAATAATTATTATAAATTGCATTTTAAAGTTTTAGATTCATAAATTTCGATTAATTATTTACAACATTTGGAGATCATGGCATGTAAGGCATAATCTAAAATGGGTTTTACTGGTAACTGAAACAGCATACTTACTGTGTTGAAGTAATTGATCTACTTTAAAAGGGACCAACATGATTCTACAAAAAGTGCACAGCACAAATGAGACACCATTTGCTTTCTAGTTAGATTTTCTTTTTAAATTCTGGCTTTCTAATATGTGAATCATGGTACAAATTATCCAGTTTTGCACTTTAGTGGCAGCAAAGAAAACAATTGTCTACCTTGGGCAAGGAAAATAATTTCCATTTAAGCTGAAGTTATGCACGACACAGTAAGAGAGTAATATTTATTTCTTCTGCAGCAATTAGAAAAAACAAGAATGAATGCATGTGGTTTGGCTCTTCTGAGGGTAATCATGCCATCGAATGTCTGGCAGGAATCCTGTGTGGGCTGTTCCATTTAAAAGTGTGGTGGGGGATGGACAGGAAATATTTTCAGACACCCCTCCCGCTCACCCCGCTTTTTCAGAAACCTTCCTGTCCCACCCCTTTAAAATTAAATGGAACAGCCGCTCTGAGCACCATTCTTTAGAAAAAAAAAAAAAACCTTAACCGATTCAACATTAGTCTATATTTCTTCTTGTAGCAGCAGAACAATTTGCAAAAATAGCATTCAACTTGAAAATGTGCACACAAATGTTCTCTTGTGAAGGAATTATTCATTTATTTCTAAATAATATACAGGCATAATGGGGGCATTTACATGCAAATACTGAACAGTGAATCAATGTTTATTGATCATATAAATTATACATATTATTACTTGTTATCAACTGCAAAAGTTTGTAAGCAAATAAAATTGAGTGAAATTACACTTTGCACTTCGTTGTATAATTTTCAGAAAAACATGGATAAAATTGTCAGAAATGGCATTTAGATTGTAGAAAAAATACTTTATGTACAAATTCAGAATGACATGGTGCAGTCCTTCCTCGACCAGACGATTACAAATATAGGGCTAATAATTATAATTTATAAATAGTCCCTTCGAATTTCTTTGAGAGCTGCCATTAGCTTTGGTACAACTTCCATGCGACCATTCTCCTTGCTAGGTCGAGCACACTCTTCTAGCATTTCTGAAATGCGATATTTATCCTCAATGTCTTTTGGAAGACCGTGCAAAAATCCATCTGACACAAGAATATCCGATGCATAGTGAGAAAGCAGATTACGACACACTGCATAATAATTGTGGTCTAGTGTCAGTCTCGTGCACATGTCTTCATAACTGAAGCTCAAGCAGGATGTTGACGGGGAGCACTGGTCAAAGGGGCTGTAAAAGGGCTCCCTCCACTGACGTCTCCTCTCTGAAATTATATATATATATACCAAATAAGGACTGCAGGTACATTTGGCTATCACATCAATAAAGGAGTGGTTGGTGCAATGCTGTCCCTATCTGGAATCTGGATCTACAACGTAATTATAAACATGGTACTGGTATATTAATATATAATATTTTATTGACACTTTTGAATCATGGCAAGATACATCCGTCATATACAATAAACAAATACTACAAATTCAATAACTACAATTTTAGCATTACATTAAATTTCAAGTATGAGGACAAGCACAATTAAATTAATCATTAATTGAATAATTTTAACTATGGGATTGAGTGATAGTTTCTGGTCCCAAATAATCGAGGTAATAGTAGTAATAAACAGCAAATTGTAATGAAAAACAATACTGGTTACGAAGGTCAATTTAAAAAGAATAGCATAACAGAAAAATAAAATATATACATGATCAGAAAATTGATGAATGGTGAAGATGAAGCCAAATATATATATACACACAAAATATTTTAAAAATTTCACAATGAGAACAGTTCCAGAGTTCTTGACAGCTTGCACTATTCACCTTTACATTTTTTTTTAGTCTTTTTCACAGTGAAATCTGAGGTCTGTGGATAAATCACCTTAATATGATTAATAGAAGTTCATCAAATTCAAAAAATCCAAAGCAAAATATTGGTTTGCTGGGCATGATCAAGAATATTTTCCTACAAGACCAGACTAGTCATCTGGCAACTAAGTTTAAAAATACACAATTGCTACAAAAGAGTTGCAGATGAGCGAGTTCAGGCAGACCTCAAATGTGAATTGACGAAGTTTTGAACAAAGCTAAACACTAAATACAGCTGTACCACACCACCGAAAGAGGTGATTTATCCATATCCTCTCCATGCAGCCAAGTTTTAATAGCTGAACAGCCCGAAATTGAATATACCTGACCTCAGCCTGAGGCTGATAGGGTTATTTATAATATTAAATCATTTAGTGATTAGAATCAAATTAGCATGAACCTTACCTCGTTTTATTGTTGTCTGATCTACCACAATTATGTTTTCCAAGTCGATGATTATGACTTTGCCATTCTTATCAACAGCCAGATTGTCATAGGCAACATCAGCAAAATACAAATTGTAGCCCTGAAGATTATTAGTGAACATTTCTGCAATTTTTAAGATCTGGAATGCAAAATCCACCTGAAACAAAGAAGTGCGTGTGAGACATGAAACACAGGCAGTTCAAATGAAAAGTAAATGGTACGCTCCACCTATAATAAAAGGGTAAGACTTTTATATGGATAGATGGATAGATAGATGCGGAAAGTGCAGCCCTCTAAGTGAAATTCTTGCCACTATCGAGGGTTGATTGATGAGGTGAGAGAGAGGAGTCCACCCATGTTACACATTTACCCCATGGGTGGGATCTTTTACTTGCACGAGTACAAGGGACCGCAAATTTAATGTCTCATCCAAACGACATCCAGCTGGGAGGTTGCTCATGAAGGGTGCCCGAGCCCAGGATTGAACCCGGGTCCTTCAGAGAAGCAGGTGAGCGTCTTACTACTAGACCTCCCAACAAGACTTAATTGTGAAGTAATTTTCCATCAATTACCCTCTCTTCCCAAGGCGAATTGAAGTAGCTGTTGAGCGTCTGACCAACATAATCTACCACGATGAAGCGACCACACGCACCGTAATACTTGGGGAAGGGCCAGCCTTCTTCTGGCGGAAATGCCTGAAAGTGAACATTGATACAATTGTCACAAACAACACGAGGCATGAACAACAATGAATCAAACATATCACAAATTTACATTCTAACTGTTCAAAGCATCTTGCATATTATTTATTTGTTGTCTGTGTAGAACTGGTTCTTTCCAATCTATCTTACGTATCAAAAATTTGCAATCATTGAAGCTCATTGAATGCCTATGACATATTTCTGACTGTCCTCAGATTCGAAACAGAATCAGATTTTTAAAAAACTGTGTCAGTCTGTGAGTTGAGTAGTGCCTGTGTTAAACTATTTACCTGCATTAAAATAGGCTCAGGGTTCACAGTCAGGGTGTAGCCAAGCTGCAGTCGATCTTCCACGAAGAGATCTCTTCGACTCTTCCTCTCTTTGTAATTGTCCAATACTTTCATAAGCAATCTTCGTGATGGACATCTCACCATGTCCGACAAGTTCATAAAAGTTTTAGTTTCAATGTCTCTTTTAGCAAAGGCACTCAAATAGATGAACTTTGACACATCACATTTCACGGCATGGCTTGTTGTCAAACAAATATTAGTGTCAACATCATCTAGCTCAGAATTGAAAGCTAGCTTCTTGAGAACTAAGCGGGTTCCATCATTTTTCTTTGCAAAATATATATTTTTTGTGTTGACATAATCTGTCAATCTCACTTTTGAAACAGAATCAAAAGTTATATTCCCTGAATGTAAAACATCACAGTAACTCCTGCCATAGCAAGCAGGGCATTTGCCTTCTTCCAGAAATACTGAATCTTTGATGTAATCGTGGAATGAAATATATAATACTGCATAACCTAGCAACACAGCCAATAATCCAATAACAAATAGTTTCAGTAGTGCAGGTAAATTCAACGTTCGTCTCAATAAAAATGTTCTTACTGCCATTTTCTTTTGAGCTGTTTACAAATTTAATTATTTGTGTCAATTACTCAATTATTGTCACAATCCCAGGGCGAGGGCAGAAGGCCAGTTGCAATAAAACATAATCAGTTTTTGCCTCTTGGTGTGGTGTGTTTCCAACTCCATTTTCACAATCATGTGACCTACTTGTAACGCAGATGGCGCTCTCATCGCTCAATTAGGCCACCTGTCGGGAGACTAAAATAATGTTGATGAACTGGCATAGACCTGCACATTGACATGTCAAACTGCATGGGAGTATGGTAAATGCTTAGCAGTAGCGGATCCAGGGGGGAAGAGGGTGGTGTGGGGTTTACACCCCTCGGCCCCTTGGAAGCTCTTGGCCTATACTAGAGTATATTAATCAAAAATTTAGTGGTCCCAGAAATATACCTTTCAAGTTCTTTTACCTCTATGTAAGCAATTAGTCTTAATTAAAACATCTTTCCAAAAAACTGGTTATCTTATCTCATGAGAACAATTACAACAAGGATGAAATGGAATCTGCTAACTATGAATTCTGCGAAGAATTTGTTCCTCTACGTCTGTATACTTCATCAAACTTGGTCATCTTTCTTTTTTCATTTAGAAAACATTTACAGCAAGTCCTTCAAGTGTTTATGACTAACTCTAATATTGTCCATCCTGCACAAATTTGTCCAAAGTACCCACACATGGTTAGGTCAACTGATAATGATAATATACACACACAGATCAGTTGATAAGAGTTGTCGGTATTAGATAAGACGTTAGTGTGTCATAGTCTTCCGATCACAATTAGCAAATGTGTCCCAATAGTGACTTATGCTCTTATTTTAACAAGTCTAGAGGATTTTACTAATATACCAAGATGGATTCGATGTTGTCAGGCATGAAAAGGGCAGCTGCCGTGCTGCAGACGACTGCCAAGGGGAGTGGAGACCTCGGAATGGTCATTTACCACCAGAAAGAAGTGGCTGAGTCCTGGTCACGTCTGGCCCATGCCAAACTAGATGGTGAGACATTAATCATTACCAGTGTAAATTTATATCGCACTTTACATGCATCGTATCTCTGCAATGATATGGAAAGAATTCTGAAACAATTGTTATAATACTAAAACATGAATATAGGCCTAGTGCTTCATTGTGCAAAAACCTTGATAAGCCATAAAAAATATTAAAACCTTGCTCACTAGATGTCTTGATGAGTCCAACTAGCAATGTAGGACAATAGGTGAGAGAAAATAAGTCAAATTATTTCAGTGAAACTTAGTCATGTGGTATTAATTTTGTATTTTATCAGTGAGTGGTATGTATAAATAATTATTTATAATTTTTTTTTCTCCTTTTAGGCATCATAAACCAAATCTATTCGTAAACTCATCCACTGAGAATCAAGTTATTAATACTGTTTTTCCTTGTTTCATCACATAGCAACCAAAGCCCTAGCAACATGGGGAAAAGCGGAAGGTGAAGCCATGATGCAATTTTTCGAAAACCAAAACCAAATTGATGCCATTTTTATCCACCTCATAGAAGATATGGTCAAAAAGGTAATTCAGTATAAATCACTGAAAAATACATTATTCACTTTGATTTTGTCATTCCTAACATTGTTGAAAAAACTGCCTATCCTTCATTGTAAAATATATTGCATGTTTCAAAAACAGGTTATCTTTCTTTGTAAAATATATTACATGCAGTGGCTTCATATAAGTGCACTTGACTTGTACTCATTGTATGATGTGTCACACATCTTGTATACATTTTGTCACATTTTATAGAATGCTTTCCATGGGCCCCGTTTTAGGGGGGGACAGGGGGACAAGTCCCCCCCCCCCCCACTTTTTTTGTACCAACATAACGATTTGACCAGAATAAAGGTCAATATGTCCCCCCCACATTTTGAAATGAAACGGGGCCCCTGATGCTTTCAGTCCTGTTGAAAAATGTAATTTTGATCACAACATCACATGCATGAACATTTTTGAATTACAATAGTATGACTACAACAGAAGGTGTTACAAGGAAATACTCAAAGGAGAAAAAATATTGGAAGACCTAACAGAGAAAAAGAAAGAGTGTGAGATGAAAGTCACCAAGACTACAAAACAGGTAAATGCCTTCCACCACTAAAATCAATTCATTCATTACTAGAAATTAAAGTCACACCTAGTTATTCTATGAATGTTTTGTGGGGTTCCGGGGTTTAACTTAATCCAATTCATTTAAATGCACGACTATTTGCAGTATGAAGGTTCTCGAAAAGGCAAGCAAAAGAATTTGGAAGCAGAGCTTGGAAAGGTAAGTTCGAATGAATATTTTCAAGACACAATTTTCAAAACATCCAATTTGCTTAAAGTTCAAATTCATCCCAAAATGCATTTCACATTTCCAGGCCAAATCCATGCTTGAAAAAGCCACAGATGACCTTGATTTACATGCAAAAAATCATGCAAGATTCAAGGTAATGATAATGAAAAGAATAAAAATCAACAAAAACGAAATTTTGAAAACTAATGTACCATGTGCACACAACATTCTATTTGTGAATGCGTTTGACATTATTATTTTCGATAAAAGTTCCAGAAATTAGCAGAGGCATACAAAGACAATGCAGCCATTCAACTAAAATTCCACAGCAACGCAAGAAAAGTAGCACAAGCCCAGGCCCAGCTCAATCAGATTTATCTTCAAGAGAACTTCACTCACTTCACAGCCCCAAGACTACACGCTGGTAAGCGTTTGAACATTTGCAGCTACAGAAATTCATTTGCTTCGCCCATTTTTTTTTGGGCAGTATAGCATACATAATTTTCGTTCAGTCTTATGCCATGCGTTTGACAGTTATTAAATTATACTCCCAGGCCTTTGTAACACACAATAGGAAAAAAAAATTCATAAGTACTGTAGAATTTGGCTTAGTCTTACTGATTTTACAATGACGTTTTTATTTGGTTTCTTTTTTCAGTCACAGTTGAAGCGCAAACAGTTTTGAACACTTTGCAGGAAAACCTAAATGACTCTCTACAATCTCAAGGTTCCACCAGGGTAAGAAATAACAACAGTTGCAATTTATAAGACCAAAATGGAAAAAAACAAAAACAAAAAAATTGAAATACTCTAGATTAATAATGTGATCGCCATGGATTCCATTTCTAGAGCAACAATAGTTCCGATGGATGGGATTTTGACGACTACAGCAGTAATCCCCAACAGGAAATACCTGATGCTGCCGAAATGCAAAACCGACCTCTTCCAGCTGTGCCAACTTCTCCAGTCGGTAGGTCCACCTTTAGTAACTATACAATAGCATAAGATCACCACGGTTTTTAAAATCTACCAACAGTTTTGTTCCTTTCAGTGTATGACAATAATCCAATTCCGCAAGGCGAGTACCTTGAGATGGACTACGCGGAGTACGAGAGCTTCAACGAAGCGGAAGACCAACCCCAACGACGTTCAGAGCAGTACTTGAATGTTTACGAGCCTCTGGAGAAAGCCACAGAACCCGCTGCAAAACCTTTGGGAGACCTGATGGCCGAGATGAAGCTTGAACATGACAACCAACAGAACCGACAAAGCCAAGGATACTTCAGCATGAGAGGACCTTCCCAACAATCAACCCAAAGAGCAGTACCCAATCCTTACAGCCCTGCACCCGGCCAAAATAACCAGCAAGGTCAGCTTTACCCCAACATTGACCCAAATAGTTCACCCCCAGATGGGGCAGAATTCCTCCCCCCTCCGCCCCCTGAACTGCTAGATAAGGAAGATGTTGAGGGTAATTATGATAACCCCGGACCTCATGAATATGTATGACGGATCACAGCTTATTGGCTTCTAACTAAATAGAAACAAATTCTTTTTTTGTTTTGTAAAATATTTATAAATAATACCAAATCAATGTATGTATACGAGTAGAAACATCTGCAGTTATAAATCATTGTCCAGCAAATTCAACAGTAATACTGTTTTCACTATCAATATTGTTCAAGTTATTTACAATATAATTTTTGATAGGACACACTTTGTTCGTCAGAAATAACTAGTTCAAAACAATTTTATGTTCAGAAATGCAATGTATATGTATCATACATTCAGTATGTGTAAGCGTTTAGTGAAAACCACTGTGTGTATTGTTTTAATGTAAATGTAAAATAAAAATGTGTACAATTAAATTAAATTAGGAAGATTACTTTTCAGTTGAATAACTTGAGTTTGGAGAAAGGTTGTGACAATTAAGCGTGTATGCAATGAATTGTTTTTGCCTGTTACATAAGTATCCAACGTGCCTGACACTGTATCCAATGCATGAAGACATCCCAATTAGCACACCACCCCTTAAGACAACTACTGCATGGAATATTAATGTTTTTCAGCGTATCTCATACATACTAGAGATGTTTTGTCAGTCATTCTCCCATGCCCTCCTGTGCTGATATACATCAAAAGCTCGATACGGATCAGCAGTGCTTAGTTGAGCCGAGGGAATCTTAACCCCTGGCAAAGTCCAACTTGGATATTCTTTTTGCAGATTGTCAGTGAAAAATTCCATGATGTCTGGTGGGTTTGTGATATAATCCTGAAAAGATAACGAGGTTTCTTCACTGACGCAATATAAAAACAAAACAACTGATAAAATGGTTCAGAATTTTTGTCCTATTAAGCTTAACATTACAAACTGGTATGATATACCTCTGGTCTTGATTTGGATTTATGCGTGGGTTTCACTTGTGCTGCCCTCTCTTGTGCAACCACAGAAATGACTTCTTCCTCTGGGACATTCACTCCGACCAAGTCCACAAACTGCACAGGAACTTTGATGTCAACTTTTGCAGAAGCCTGCATACAAAGTTATGATGTTAAATACATAAAATCTGCCAGAAATTTGCTTCAAGTTATCAACCTTTAAACTGAACTGTAATTTATAAATACCATTACAATCGGGACATAATGGGGTAAGGAGGTTTTCCCACTCCTTCATCAATATAGTGAGATGTTATAAAAACTTGTGGTTGACCACAACATTAACACTTGAGTGGATTATAGTGCTGTACACCTTTATCTTTAAAATATATGTATCACGATACAGTAAAACTGATACGATGCGTATGATACGTATCGTTAAGCTGTATCAATAGGAGAATTAAACAAAGCCTACAGTAATGACAATTAACAAAAATAAAATATCGAGAACAAATCTTTTCAAAATAATTCAAGACTGTTGTTTAATGACATTGCAATTAAGTGGGCTGGTATTTTTCTTTAAAATCACTGGAACATCTGGGTAGCAGGTGTCCTATTAGCTGAAAAACGCCGATCTGCATACCGCTTTATTGTACCGTTATTATGAATAACGATTATCAATACCCGTATCGTTGTTCCTACTGGAACAAATGGTATATTGAGAAGAATTCGGGTGAATTCGGCGCAAATGCGCACCTAAAACGGTGAATTTGGCGCAAAAATAGTGAATTCAGCCAAGTGATCTCAACGAACGGTAAATTTGGCGACCGTAATATCCGTATCCTAATTGCTATTAGCAATTAGCTATTAGTGATTTACTACATGCTATCTGTAATCATTACATCAAACACTTGTAATCAGCCTGGATAAAGTCCTAATTGCTATTGCAGAGTTGCTTCATCTGATTCACTATTCTGTAATCATTACATTAAACATGTAATCAGCCTGGAAAAAGTCATTCCTGTAATCATGGTTTTATGCTCATCTTGTCAGATTTTTACTATATTATTATGTATTAATATATAAATAAAAAATTCAAATACAGATTATCTTTTATTGTTTTCCTTTATTTTTTTCTTGATTTAATAGGGCTACTACATCTATATAGCAACCCCTTTTGCCCTTTTCATTTTTGTCACACCAAGAATAAATTAATATTTATAATTTACTATGTACTATATAAAAACTTCCAATACAGATTATTATTATATATATATGTGTTCACTAAATACACTTTGATTAAAGGTACACACAGAAATAATTAAGTTAAGTTACAAATGTTATTTGATACAATATAAATGGAAGATTAATGGTGTTAAGGGTTTGTAATAAATCAATATATTAGTTGTCTGTATGTTAAGTGACATTGAGTTAGTTCTTTACCATACTATGGTTAACCAAAAAATTAAGTCATTTGCAATTAGCACATTAAGGTAGGTCACTACGGATTGGCTAATGGCTAAACTGTCCACTGCCTATTGGTTAAGTACGCTCCGAATTCACCAATAGCGATCACCGAATTCACTATTCTCCAGCTGTCGATTCTAGTGAATTCGGCGGTGCCGAAGCTGATACGCGCCTAATTCACCTGTCACCTATTGAGAACCGGTGTACAGCTCTAGTGGATTATAAAATACACATTTGAAATGACATTGATTACAGTTCACAAACAGGAAAAAGCTATCGGTGATCCAGCAGAGATAGTATTTCAACTCAATAAATAATGAAGCATAGGTTGCATGACTTTAGGTACCTATAACTCCTCAGTGACAAATGTGTGGTACGAATGAAGAAGGCACATAAGATATTACCTTTTCAGCAACTTGCTTCTGAGTTTGTTCCGAACTCTGTATTTCTCTTTTCAAGGCAGCAGCTACATCCAATTCAGACATCTGCACTCCCTGTGAATCGAATGAAGCATTTGCAAATGTAGCACAGCTTAAAATGGTCAAATGAGAACATATATTAATGAGCAAAATGCTGAAGAATATTAAAGTGATAAAACCATTAAACAGAAGTTATTACTGCACACATTATGTAATGTTAAGAATACATCAAATTTCAAACATTCATGAAGCAGACTCCATTACACGAAGTTTCTTACAGGGTGACTCACCTGGATTTTCTTCATATTCCTGAGGGTGGAATGAAACTCAGGTCTAGCCAACACATGTTCAGGGTAAGTTGATGTAGGGTATGACGAATGAACAATTTCTATCACATCATCAGTGTTACTCATGATCTTTCCCCTGACATCAACTGATCTTGGAGGTGAAATTTTCGAAGCAGAACTCCTTTCTTTTTGAAGTTCTGGATTGTCTTCATTTTCTTCTACCCTGTATTCATACTTGATCACCTCAATGATCTCATCCTCGCTAGAGTCAGACTCTCCATTTTCCTGAGTCTCATCCACAGCCAATTGATGAATATTTACAACATCATCAAATCGGACTTTAAGGGATGATCTGCTGCCTCTAAAACCACTACAAGACCCAGAGTATGTTCTGTTAGAGGTTCGGAAGGCTGCTGCTTTCTTTTCAGGGGTAACACACAAATCAGGGTCTAGAGAATGTGTGAGAGTGTGTTTAACATGTTGAGCAGGCGCTGGTCTTCTTGAAGATGGCAAGGCTTCACCGTCATCATATCTGCAGTCCTCATTTAATGTAAGTTTAGAAGAGAAGTCAGCCTTCAAACGTGAATCAGTTGTCATTATATAATCATTGCCCAAGTAGTTTGCAGCCAAAACGGAAGGCGTTGAACTGGCCGAGGCAGCAAAACCAACTTGCGAGGCCATCTTTATGGAACTTACATATGAAGCCACATAACTGTATCATCACTTGTTTCAAATGCATTGGGAAGCTGAAAATATTAAAAAGATATTGATAGATTATACATACACCAAAAATATGGGCAGATCCATGCAAATGTGGCCGGCCCTAAATTTTCAGATATAACTTCCAAACAATATTTTAAACATCTCTGGTCTCACCACACTGATGTACGGATATGACGATTAATCTGATTTACTTCTCACATTCACAATTTTATGCTTCAGCTGTACTACTATATTTTGTAATGTCAGTGTACATAACTAATACAGTGAAACATTATTCAGTGCTATCCAGAATAAACACGGCCTATTCTTCAAAATAGACACACCGCTCGGACAATCACAGCTCTGACTTAGCTCTGTGAGTTTGAGTCACTGTGAGTGTGACATATATATTATATGTACAGATACTCAACACCAAGATTTCCTGGCCGATTTAAATAATTTAATAACACGATCATTTACCTATAACCATTTGCCAGTTACAATCAGTGTAGGAGGCATCCAATTAACGCTTAAACAGCCTGAAATAACTGCAGAGTCCACTTCGTCGAAATTTCACAACTCCCGCCATCTTGTAAAGTGCTATAAACAAAGGGAGCGTCGCGTGCGTGAACTATAAATTTATAACTCGAAGGGGAGCGCCCAGTATTTTAACACGATTAATACTTTTTTAAGTACAACTCCAATTTAGTTTAGTAAAAAAAAAACCTAGGCCGCTTTAAAAAAAAAAACATATATATAGTTGTATCAAATCACCATGTGATTTCGCATCTGTTATGTGATTGGAATGTGCAACATTTCTAGGGTGCAATTTGCAGGGGCGGATCCAGACTTGCTGATGTGGCGCAATTGCAGCAGGACTGAAGACTTTGGACCACACTTGGGGCAGCTTCAGATTTTTTCACCAAGCATTGCTGGCATTCTGGTAGCCAGAACCGACCTACATTGCATTACTCCCCTGTCCTGTGGACAGGGGACTTGTAGCTAGCATTCTGGGTGACATAGTTCCCTGTGAGATCCTGCTATATCTGCAAGTTGTCCATCCCTCCAAGCACCAGGTACCAAGTCATGGGTCTCTGGGTCCTCCTGGTCAAGCATGTAGTTGTGGGCTACAAGATACCTAATCAGGCTAGGACTATATGGCTTCCACCATTTTTGCTTTCTGGGGCATGGCAGTCAGCAAACACCGAAACCTTGATGCCAAAACTCTATGCTAAAGGCATTCTCCACAACTCTTCTTGCTCGCTCGTGAAAGTCTGTAGTTGTAGATTTTCTCAGGGGCAAAGTTTTCATGAATCAACTTCTCAAGGGGAAGCATCATCTCCAACAATGAAGTCGGGTACAGGTGTGTCACCACAAGAGGTGCAGGTAATCTAAGACTGCCATCTTCTAAAGCTTCCCTCAAGGTCTCAGCAAAAACTCTGCCACCAGAGCCAGATCTATTTGCTCCACAATCCACATAGATGAACTTGTAGTCAGCATTCACAAGAGCCATGAGTACAATGGAGTGGAATCCCTTGTAGTTGTAGTGCACTGATCGAGCCACCTTTTGGGAGGACTATTGATGCCATATCCTTTCCATTTGGCTCCGATGCAATTAAGTTCCATCTTGAAGCAAACAGATCAGCAACTTCTTCACACTCGTCTAGAGTTGTAGGACAAGGAGATCAGCATATTCTGCAATGATGGCTTCACAGACTTCTGAGATGATGCTGCTTATTGTGTTACTGGTGCCTAATTAGTGGCCTAATAACGAAGTGATGGCCAGCTTCAGTCCTGGGTCCAAAGCTTTCCTCCAGAAAGTGTCTGTCTTCTCTATCCTGGGACCAACTTTAGCAAGAAGCTCCTGAAACATTGCAGGGTCTATTCTGAGGAAGTTCTTGTTATGCATTGAATCCTGGCCCATCTGAGGTCTTCTGAATAGCCAGGGCCTCACACAAAACTTCTTGGTTATTCACCTCCTCCTGATGGCTAATAACTTTCTTCTTCTTCTTATTTCTGTTTTTCAATTTACAGCTTCCAATACAATTACAAGTTGAATATTTAAATCCATGCTGGCCTGAGCTAGTTGTATAAGCTCTAATTCTTCTTTTGGACGTCCTGACATCTTCAAATACGTGATTGTTAAGTGGTAGTCGCCGTTGAATTGTCGCAATCGTAGACTCTTCCGTCGTCTTCCATCGTCTTCTGTCATTGCCGTGGTGGATACTTCATTTATATGTTGACTTCTGTCGTAGACGGCGGATCATACGAGGTCTCTCTATCGGCGTACAGTGGCATAAAGTCAACGTTAATGACGTACGATCCGCTGGATAACTGTGAATCGTACGTGGCATACGCCAAAGCATACGTAGTCATACGTCAATGCCTAGCCACGCCCCTTTTCCATCATGATCCTTGGCCAATACGTCAACATTGCGTTTACGTATCAACCATGGATTATCCATAAATTTTTGGCTATGTGAGATCCACCCTTAACACTTTTTGGGGATGATCAAGTTACAGCAATGAAATTACAAAATCTTTAAGTACAAAAACCAAAGATTTTGAAGAATAACATGCAATTATGATGCATTTTTACCAATTCATTGCTCTACTAAAGTCCCTCATTATATATAGTATAAAATGTTTTCCTGGGTGAATTTCAGCAAATTCACAGAAAATCTGACGAAAATCTAGAATAATGATGAAAATTCACTATCTCAAGCCCCTACTCTTAAAATGTCATGTGCAAGAAATCATACGTGGACAAGTTATCTAACATTACATAACAGTTGCAAAAAGGCTTAAAAATTGACAAAATATGGTATATTATCACCTCCAAAAAATTACGATGATAGCATGTACCATTTTTGTAAAGAATTGTATTGGCCTGCAAAGCATGGAGGATGAATATTTTCACTACCCACAGTAAGTACCAAACTCTCAGTGAATCCCACATAGCACACAGGCATCATTAAAATTGTGTAGTGTTCGTTCGACAGGCAGGAGGGCGGGCGTTACACTTTCATTTCCAGAGCAGAACTCTAACACACACTTTAGTTTCTAGAACTGAACTCTAACACTAATGCACTTAGCCTTATGAAATTTACAGTAACACTCTATATGACCTAGTGGTGCCTTGTGATAGCCACACTGACATATATTGGCTATGTTTTACAAAAATATTATTTATTGAGTGTTTATAGAGTGTGTGCGATGAACCGAAACAACTGCCACTTGGCCTACATAGCCTGTTATGCAATGCTAATTTGAGTCCAAGATGTGCTATTTTTTGAACTCCTGAATTTCTTCATTTGGTTATAAAAAAAAGTTTGAAAAAGTCTTACTTTATTTTTGTAAAAATTAAGGCCCGTCCACTAAGTCTTACATTGTCCTATTTTGATGCAAATATACTTGGATATTAACATCTACATTGTAATATTCAGTCGATTTGGTAAATTCGATGAGGGTTAAAAATGCCATATTTGTTCCAACAATCAGAAATTATTTCAAAATTACACACTTGAGTTATGCATGCAGCAACATAGAAAATATACTTGTTAATAATATTATAGGAAAAAAAACATGGATAAAATAAACAACAATAGAACAAATCTATATTTATTTTTGTAAAAATTAAGGCCCGTCCACTAAGTCTTACATTGTCCTATTTTGATGCAAATATACTTGGATATTAACATCTACATTGTATATATATATATATAGATTTTATTGACACGTAAAATATCATAAGTGATACATATGTCATTCAGTTAAAAGATAACATGAAAGAGACATTAATGTAAATACAGAAAGCAATAAAATTTCAATAATCAAGGTTCCAGCCACCAAGTTAACTTATAATACGTGTTTAAAATCCACATACACAATAGAAAAAAAATACAAGCCGCTAATAAAAACATTTCACTCTTAAAGTCAAAAACATGACAAGCACATCATAACTAATAAACTAATAAACTAAATTAATAACTGTGTGGATACAGGAGATGGTTTTCTCTACACATCGGCTTGAAGGAGAAACTTTCCTAAACTATTTAATAACTCAGGTTCCTTGTTTGTTATTATTGCTGTAAACTTAGTTATATCATCTAGAGACAAGAAGTTGTTAATAAATTTAGTTGCATTCAAAAAAAGGTTAACACGGTGTTGCTCATTACCAGGACAGACAATCAAACAGTGAATTTCGTCTTCTACAAAGTTTAACGTACACTTTTCACATATTCTATTTGGAGCAGGAATTATTGGTTTATGGTGTCGACCTGTTTCAATCTTCAGGCTATGTAATATTCAGTCGATTTGGTAAATTCGATGAGGGTTAAAAATGCCATATTTGTTCCAACAATCAGAAATCATTTCAAAATTACACACTTGAGTTATGCATGCAGCAACATAGGAAATATACTTGTTTATAATATTATAGGAAAAAAAACATGGATAAAATAAACCATAATAGAACAAATCTATATCCACTAATATGGAGGTAACACACACAGTTTTGGAAAATTTGCATGGATGGACTGACAGATAATATCCTAAAAATGTGAAGACTATCTGTAAGTGTAATGTGGAGATAACACTACATTTCTATAATTTTGACTGGCCCTACATGTACTCTCTGTCACAATACATGAACTGTCCGTTGGTGAGCTGGTATGACAATGAACTAGCTGTGCAACACACTTGAATGAACAAGGATTACGGATGTTAAGTGGTTAAAGAGTAATATGAAGATTCACTCAGCATGGTAAATTGTGCTTATCAATTTGGATGGCGTGATATATTACATAATTAATATAATACATTATTTAAAAAAAAGACAATTAAATTATTATTTAATCATTATTTATATTGCATTGCCTGATATATGAAAGTAAAGAGTATATAGAGTAACTGAAATATTTATCTACAACCCAGATAGCATTCCAAATCGTATCGACGTTGGCGCGATGTCGGCAACGTAAAAATTATGGTGAAACCACAGAACTGCATTCTGTGAACCACATCAACGACAGAAAGCGTAGTAAACCTACGTATGCCCACGTAATCTTCACGTAATCCTACGGAAGCCTATTCCGGCTATGTGAGATCTATGCTTTACATTGCAATAAAATGTATATTATCCTAATTTTGCGGTTTTGTATTCTTTGAATAGTCGAGGTCAAGATGCTCTAAACTGAAGAATAAGTGAAATCTATCCTGGCAAATGTCGTTGCATATATAATTTGTATGTCGAGCTGAAATTGAATTAGGTTGTCCATTCAGGAAGTTATTGTGTGAATAAATATGTATATATATATATATTGTGTAGAAGGTATACTCACACTCAAATGATTCAGTTTGAGTACCATCAAGTCATCAATTTTAAGCCTTTGACAGTGTGAACAGAGAAACAAAGTGAAACATCCTGAAGTATGACAACATTCTATCAAAAGCACCCAGGAAATGTACCCAGGTAAATTTCGCAAAGTTGGGGTATTATCATAATTTCGTAATTTATTCATGTGGCCCACGTGGTCAGAGCTGTCAAACTGTTTAGTACTTTGGGTCACTCCAGCAAAGGCTCCAGCAAATAAGTCGAGATTCACACCCAAACTGGCCAATCAGCAGAGATCCAAACCTTATATTTAAATTAGTTGACCCCGCCGTGACACATGGCCTGACTACTACCCCTGGCCAATGAGGTCAATCCTTCAACTTAAAAAGGGGAAAAATAGCACAGCCAATCAGCCATCCGGGATAGGTAGAGGCGACCTGCCTAACGCGTTCACGCTTAGGCAGGTCCCAGCTAATGGTTAAACCCACCATCAACCACGTAGTGATTTGTTTACTCTAGAAATGGTGTATATATACATATATATGCATTAATTGAAGCCATGAAAAGTGATTCTTACTCCATCCCTAATTAAGTACAGAAATGAGACAAGCTAATTTTTAGCCCTTTCTAATTAGCTATAGTCTGATATTGCAAACAGTTAAAATATAGCCCAACCTTGAAAATGCTATGTTTTTGAAATACATGAAGTTGGCCTATAGACTATCATTTCATACCTCATCTAATCTTTGAGATTTGAAGAAATTAGCATGAATGTTAATCATGTCAGACACTGCCCTGTGACATGTTTTCATCCTTAGGGTCAGGGTTATGGCTAAGGTTAGGGTTAGTGCAACCATCAGACCTTCGATCACATCTCTCCGCAGAAGAGGGTCTGACCGATTTGAATACATGGAGCAATGCAGGCTGAATGTAGGTCAATCACCATGCACAGTATTCAATAGCCCTTTCATTGGTTTCAGTATACTCATGTGCTTCATAAGCACAAGGACTCCTTTTATTATTTATTATATTATTTATTAATCTTTATTGCAGACACCCGCACACACATACATTAGTTACAATATATATGGGGGTCCATATCCTTCTAATAACTACCTAACTACTGAGTATTATTGTATGGCACTGTAAAAACGAATTCACAAAACAACAATATAAATATAATAATGACTCCCAATGTCTTCTATTAGTCTAATGTAATACTATTTTCAGACATGATATCTGTTATAAGCCTGTAACAAGGGGAGAAGGGGTGGCTCAGCTTACCTCATTCTCCCCTATACGTCAAGTACCACAAAATATATGGCGAGTCTTCGTCCAGATAACCATTAATTTGTTTACATTTATGATATTTAAGCGATTTCAAACAGGAGAGCCCATTAGCTGCAGTACAACTCCAGATACATACAGAATATAGTCACCAACACAGACCCGGCCTACATTGATGTACGGTTTCATTTCTGCCTGTTCAACTTATTTACGCATCACTGATCCCAGGGCTGCTTGGACTGGGTATCGTGTTTACGCTTAGGCAGGTCGCCTCTACCTATCCCGGATGGCTGATTGGCCAATAACTGAATTTTCTGATTGGCTGTGCTATTTTTAGACTGGGTATCACGTTCCGGTCCAGGCTTTTCCAATGTTAAAGCCTAGGATGCGCACGCACGCTACCGGGAGGAATCCCTCCCGGCTAATGGCAGCCCCTACCTACCCAGATAGCATTCCAAATCGTATCGACGTTGGCGCGATGTCGGCAACGTAAAAATTATGGTGAAACCACAGAACTGCATTCTGTGAACCACATCAACGACAGAAAGCGTAGTAAACCTACGTATGCCCACGTAATCTTCACGTAATCCTACGGAAGCCTATTCCGGCTATGTGAGATCTATGCTTTACATTGCAATAAAATGTATATTATCCTAATTTTGCGGTTTTGTATTCTTTGAATAGTCGAGGTCAAGATGCTCTAAACTGAAGAATAAGTGAAATCTATCCTGGCAAATGTCGTTGCATATATAATTTGTATGTCGAGCTGAAATTGAATTAGGTTGTCCATTCAGGAAGTTATTGTGTAGAAGGTATACTCACACTCAAATGATTCAGTTTGAGTACCATCAAGTCATCAATTTTAAGCCTTTGACAGTGTGAACAGAGAAACAAAGTGAAACATCCTGAAGTATGACAACATTCTATCAAAAGCACCCAGGAAATGTACCCAGGTAAATTTCGCAAAGTTGGGGTATTATCATAATTTCGTAATTTATTCATGTGGCCCACGTGGTCAGAGCTGTCAAACTGTTTAGTACTTTGGGTCACTCCAGCAAAGGCTCCAGCAAATAAGTCGAGATTCACACCCAAACTGGCCAATCAGCAGAGATCCAAACCTTATATTTAAATTAGTTGACCCCGCCGTGACACATGGCCTGACTACTACCCCTGGCCAATGAGGTCAATCCTTCAACTTAAAAAGGGGAAAAATAGCACAGCCAATCAGCCACCCGGGATAGGTAGAGGCGACCTGCCTAACGCGTTCACGCTTAGGCAGGTCCCAGCTAATGGTTAAACCCACCATCAACCACGTAGTGATTTGTTTACTCTAGAAATGGTGTATATATACATATATATGCATTAATTGAAGCCATGAAAAGTGATTCTTACTCCATCCCTAATTAAGTACAGAAATGAGACAAGCTAATTTTTAGCCCTTTCTAATTAGCTATAGTCTGATATTGCAAACAGTTAAAATATAGCCCAACCTTGAAAATGCTATGTTTTTGAAATACATGAAGTTGGCCTATAGACTATCATTTCATACCTCATCTAATCTTTGAGATTTGAAGAAATTAGCATGAATGTTAATCATGTCAGACACTGCCCTGTGACATGTTTTCATCCTTAGGGTCAGGGTTATGGCTAAGGTTAGGGTTAGTGCAACCATCAGACCTTCGATCACATCTCTCCGCAGAAGAGGGTCTGACCGATTTGAATACATGGAGCAATGCAGGCTGAATGTAGGTCAATCACCATGCACAGTATTCAATAGCCCTTTCATTGGTTTCAGTATACTCATGTGCTTCATAAGCACAAGGACTCCTTTTATTATTTATTATATTATTTATTAATCTTTATTGCAGACACCCGCACACACATACATTAGTTACAATATATATGGGGGTCCATATCCTTCTAATAACTACCTAACTACTGAGTATTATTGTATGGCACTGTAAAAACGAATTCACAAAACAACAATATAAATATAATAATGACTCCCAATGTCTTCTATTAGTCTAATGTAATACTATTTTCAGACATGATATCTGTTATAAGCCTGTAACAAGGGGAGAAGGGGTGGCTCAGCTTACCTCATTCTCCCCTATACGTCAAGTACCACAAAATATATGGCGAGTCTTCGTCCAGATAACCATTAATTTGTTTACATTTATGATATTTAAGCGATTTCAAACAGGAGAGCCCATTAGCTGCAGTACAACTCCAGATACATACAGAATATAGTCACCAACACAGACCCGGCCTACATTGATGTACGGTTTCATTTCTGCCTGTTCAACTTATTTACGCATCACTGATCCCAGGGCTGCTTGGACTGGGTATCGTGTTTACGCTTAGGCAGGTCGCCTCTACCTATCCCGGATGGCTGATTGGCCAATAACTGAATTTTCTGATTGGCTGTGCTATTTTTAGACTGGGTATCACGTTCCGGTCCAGGCTTTTCCAATGTTAAAGCCTAGGATGCGCACGCACGCTACCGGGAGGAATCCCTCCCGGCTAATGGCAGCCCCTACCTGCGTACTGCGTCAGCTAGTCGCAGCGGGCCAGCGAAGTCCCAGCCAAGAGTGGGGTCCAGCTTAAGGGGCTGAAACTGGAGTTGTCACAATGTCAACACAAAAAACCGGAAGTGACTAAAGGCAAGTTTGCACACGGCACGCATGAACTTAAGTTCATTTTATAAGCTGGGACAAATGAAGCCGTACGTCAATTGATGTAGGCCTACCTGGGGACACCAACATAAGCTGATAAGGATGCAAAAAAATAAGGCACTCAAAATTTCTGGCGTAGTGCTTATTGCAGCACTGATTATTTTCCTATTTTCAATAGAATGGATAAAACCGAGCGATTTAGTTAAAAATACTGTGGATTATGGAACAATCGTAAAAGGTCACACAAATATTGATGCAGATGGAGAGGTAAATGGTGGAATTCATAAACATGATAGAAAGGAGGAAATGAAAAGTAAAGGAGAAAATAAGGGGAAGAATGGAAGGAAAGAAAAAGGAGATGAAAAAGATATGAAGAACGAAGAGGGAATTGACGAGACAGAGACAGAAGGAAGTGAAAGTGAAGAAATTTCACAAAGGAAAAGGCAAAAGGAAAAGAGTCAGCTAAAGAGTCAAGAAGAGTATGAGTCTGATGAGCCATCTGAAAAGGACAGAAAGTTTGGCTACTGTCAAAGAAGAAGATTTGGCTATGCTCTACCTAACACTGCTTTAATAACGATTCCCGGATCAGGAAATACGTGGGCAAGATATCTGATAGAACAGACCACAGGCAAGAAGTTTCTTTTATCAAACTGAACAGGAAAACAAATAAGGGGCTTCAAAACCACCCTACACCAGTGCTAGTCGTACAATTATGGCCAAACAAGAACTTGAAAATGCTTGCATGGGAGTAGAGTCAAAACGGCCAACGACCATAACGGCCACTCCCCATGACAATTACTTAAGTAATTCATATGCAGACTGCACACTTGAAACCAGTCACATTTATATGGGGAATACTTCTTTTAGGTATAGGGAATATGACATTTATTTTCATTTAATAACAGGCTAGATGTATATTCAGGTTTTAGAAGAAGATAGATGAATGAGAAAGCATATCTCCTACAAATAAAGTTGCAAATGGTACAATTGGCCGTTTTGGTACAGTTGGTAGGTGGCCGTTTTATCCTTTGGCCGTCTTGGTATGGTGGCCGTTTTTGCGATTGGCCGTCCTGGTATGTTGGCCGTTATGAATTTGGCCGTTTTGACCAGACCTAGCTTGTTCATAGTTTAATGACCAGTGCTAAATTTTGACAAACAATAACTGGCATTACTTATGTATAGGATGTAGCATTTGTAGCAAGGTTGAACTGCACGTTCAGATTGTATCCCAACATCAATTAGAAACACATGACTTGTGCCTGCCAATTGTGTAGCATTGTTAATTTGCCTAAGTTTATTTCAGGAATATATTCCGGTTCTGTTCCCTGTGATGGCTACCTTAAAAGAGGTGGGTTCTTTGGAGAGTGCAACAGAAAGCTAGGGGCTGTCATTGTGACCAAGACGCATGGTTTGAAGAAATTTGTGCAATTGTAAGCATCCATTACATGAGTTAAGAAGTATGTTGAGAAAAATATATAAACTGCATTTTCAGCACAAAGGGTATTATTCTCCAGTTATATTCCATGCATTCCCATGAAACTGTAATTTAATAAATGAGTGAGACACACTTTTTGCAACTACTTGATAATGTCGATTTTAGTGTCCAGTTGTATGGTCAGCCAACAGCTATAGAGCCACATTTTCTTTCTTCTTCACTACAAGATATCAACGTGCTGTGGTTGTCATCAGGAACCCTTTGAAAACATTGTCTGCAGAATTACAAAGAAGACGCACTCTCAGTCATGTAGCCATTGGCAAGGTCCCCCAGGAAGAAGTACAAGGCAAGGCTTAAGTTGTTTTTTGTTGCATTGTATTGTTCAATAACACTCTTCATCAAAGACCAGATCTAAAGACAGGGAAAGCAATAGAACCACTGAATGTGATAGAAATGTGAATGTCCCATTCCCAATGCATAACAAGCCAAAAAACCACTTGATTTATTTTCTAACAGTTTAAAAAAAAAATATTTAAGAGTGACTTAGACACAGCAGTTGTCACACTTGTTGAACTTTTGTTTCTAGGTCCTCTTGGCACCTTAAAATCAACATGTGTTTCAGGTACATTTTCGTGTGGCTGTTGAGTGTATAACATTAATAGTGGTGGGACGATGATCGACTAGAGTCGAAAGTCGGTCGTTTCACGCCTTTAATCAAGTGCTTAGAAGCAAAAATTTGCAATCGATTTTAGTCGGAATGCATAAATCACCAGTGGGGAACAAATTCATTAGATTTTTTTACCCAAACAACGAAATAATGGGCGCTTCCATTTTGCTTTGGTCATGTGAATGCATAATTTATGTTACAATATTGCTTACATCTGTCTTACGTTGGATGTCGTGAAGGATATCGTTGGATGCTCAAACCGATTATGAACGGATCATCGGTCGGTTCCCCACATCCGATGATTGGTTTGGAGAATGAAACCGACTCCCACCACTAAGCATTAAGGCCTTTTTTCTGAAACATGTTTCTATTATAAGATTTGCAACTTACATGTACAACTGGTCGTTTCAGGTGAAAAAATTCGCAATTCGTTGAACCGCTGGATAAGATTCCACACGGATTTGTTACAATTTAAGGGACCTCTTCTAGTTCTTATATTTGACAACCTTATTCTGCATTTGAAGGATGAACTGCTTCGGATGTGCGAATTTTTTAGTGTCCCATGCAGTGAACATTTAATAAACTGCATTCTGAAACATAATGAAGGAAATTTTCATAGACATAAACATAATGAATCAAACTTATTTACTGCAGAAGACTTACGAAATAGTTCTTTATTGGTTTCTCAAATGAGCGATTTAGTGAAAAATAGGTTCCCAACTTACAAATTTGATCAAATAATTTTGTAAAACTAAAATTGTACTGCATAATTGATAAAACATCTCCCTGCAATCCCGTCATATATATATTACTACCTTTCATGGCCTCTCATGCAACCTATGGATTTTCATGTAGGGTGTTCAGTACTACTTCTCATTCTGGCTTAATCATCATTTAATAGTGATTCATATTCAGACTGGTTTATTTTTACTGGTGGTTTTACCACTCAATCAACGTAGCATAATTTCAATCTATGCCACCAAATTTGGAATTGATAATTCTGAAAAACAACTTATTAAATTCTTCAATTTGTAGTAAAAGCCAAAAAACTAAGAACAACTTTGGTGTCATTTCACTGATTATATTTGAATTTTTTTTCACTGAAGTTGTAATGTTTTTTCTATTCATATAATAAAATTTTGGTAAATCAAAACAGAGGTTCTGTGCACTTTTATATATTTCACTCCATCAATTTTGCGCGAGGTTACATATTTGTAATGCATGCAGTGTAGAGCCAAATTCTCCATTTTACACAAACCAGAGAGGAACATCGGCCTAACAAGAGAGGAAATATGAAAGTGTTAAATGATGATGGAATACATCCAGATTCACTGATGTATGGAGGTGACACACACTTTGAGAAGACTGTGCGCTCACAGATAATATCTGTAAAAATGTGAAAACTATCTGTAAGTGCAATATGTGGAGATAATAGCTGATAATACCTTTCTGTAATTTCAACAGACCCTACATATGATCTCTGTCACAATACATGAACTGTCCGTTGGAGAGCTTGTATTACAATGAACTAGCTATGGGACACACTTGGATGAACAGGGATTAAGGATGTCAAGTGGTTAAAGATAAATATGAAGATTCACAAGTTGATATCAAATAAGACAAATTAATTATGATTTAAAAATTTATTTACAAATTGCATTTAGTGATATTCATCAATCAATTTGTGACATAGCAGTTTTCGAGGGAGCTTCGCTGACTGGACCATCAGAAAACCACTTAGAGACTGTTGAAAAGAGGGTAAAACCACAAGTCCAACATATGTGATGTCGTTAACCGACATATAGTGCAGTTACTGTGAAATAGCATCCAATTTTGGCAATTTAGGCTGCAATGAATATATTGTCATGTTAAAATATTAACTTGGTATATATTTATATTCTCACAATGTTGATAAAGTCTGTCATAACCATAAATATTAATTGGGTGTATAGAAATAAACTACAAGCTTGATCTAACAGTAAAGTTACATCACTATTATATAAGAATACTGCAAATATTCAGTTTAACAGTGGACTTAATATTGAGGTACTTGTGGTACACAATATTAAGGTGCACCTTTATTATATAAAAGTTAAGGTAGTCCTTTGTATAGAAAGAACAATGGTAGGCCTTAAATAGGCTTAAGGCTCTAGGGCTGCAATATGTAAATAGGCTACTGCCCAGACCACACATGAATAAACCTATACTAGGAGGTTCTATAACAAACCTCTTAGGGCAACCAATAACAAATAGGCTTGTATATGTACATTGTGAATGGTCAGACATGCTGACAAAACCCTACTGCATCCTGTGTTTCAATCAGTTTGGTTCCTGTGATAAACAGGTAACAATAAACAGAGGCCACCCTCTCTCTAGCAAAGCTCCAGACTACAAGAATTATAATACTACAATATCATGGAAAAATAAAATTTTCTCAGGATTAATAGATAATTTTTTCCCCAGGGGGCTAAGTATTAATAAAATATAGTGGCCTTAAGTTCTTAATTTGGTGGTTACTGTGATTATTTATACTGTAAGGGAGACCAGTATATTAGTTCCTTTAACAAATCAACATATATGATCCAGTAATAATGTAAGGTTTTTACAGGAGCCCATGCCTTTTGGCCGTTTTGTGTTGAATCTGCAATATCCAGGAATTGTCTGCACCCTAGATTTATTTTTATTTTTAGGGTAAGAATATAACTGTTCTCCAAAATATATATTTCAGATTTACCATGAAATGCTTTATTCTCAGTCACTCACTTTATAATGAAATTATTGAGCCTTCATCCAGAGTTTGAAATATGATCATTGCATACATGTAATATAAACATTAATTCCACCGCAATGACTTTTTAAAGACACTCTAACTATGGATAGTCTTACATATATGTACTTCAAATTTTTTGGTATCATTCAGGTTAGTTGCAGTTTATTTCTTATATTTCCTTGTGCCTTTTGTGTTATCAATCCAGCTACAAACAGCAGAGCCCAGAAGACTGAGAACAAATTTCTCAATTGTTGAATGCTAATTAGTTATTGACATCCAAGTTTTCGAGATAGGTAAAACTGAGGGTCCTAACGTCAATCTAATGACATAAACATTGCCTTATCTACTTTTTGATCTGTCTCCAAATGTTGTTCTGAAGATTCAGTCAGCGATGCCCTCTCGAAAACTGCTTTCATTCTGCGCATTGTAAACATCTCAATGATGAATATATTGTCATGTTAAAATATTAACTTGGTATATATTTATATTCTCACAATGTTGATAAAGTCTATCATAACCATAAATATTAATTGGGTGTATAGAAATAAACTACAAGCTTGATCTAACAGTAAAGTTACATCACTATAAGAATACTGCAAATATTCAGTTTAACAGTGGACTTAATATTGAGGTACTTGTAGTACACAATATTAAGGTGCACCTTTATTATATAAAAGTTAAGGTAGTCCTTTGTATAGAAAGAACAATGGTAGGCCTTAAATAGGCTTAAGGCTCTAGGGCTGCAATATGTAAATAGGCTACTGCCCAGACCACACATGAATGAACATGAAGGAACCTATACTAGGAGGTTCTATAACAAACCTCTCAGGGCAACCAATAACAAATAGGCTTGTATATGTACATTGTGAATGGTCAGACATGCTGACAAAACCCTACTGCATCCTGTGTTTCTGTAAGACAGAGTCTGGAGCTTTGCTAGAGAGAGGGTGGCCTCTGTTTATTGTTACCTGTTATCACTACAAGAATTATAATACTACAATATCATGGAAAAATAAAATTTTCTCAGGATTAATAGATAATTTTTTCCCCAGGGAGCTAAGTATTAATAAAATATAGTGGCCTTAAGTTCTTAATTTGGTGGTTACTGTGATTATTTATACTGTAAGGGAGACCAGTATATTAGTTCCTTTAACAAATCAACATATATGATCCAGTAATAATGTAAGGTTTTTACAGGAGCCCATGCCTTTTGGCCGTTATGTGTTGAATCCGCAATATCCAGGAATTGTCTGCACCCTAGATTTATTTTTATTTTTAGGGTAAGAATATAACTGTTCTCCAAAATATATATTTCAGATTTACCATGAAATGCTTTATTCTCAGTCACTCACTTTATAATGAAATTATTGAGCCTTCATCCAGAGTTTGAAATATGATCATTGCATACATGTAATATAAACATTAATTCCACCGCAATGACTTTTTAAAGACACTCTATAACTATGGATAGTCTTACATATATGTACTTCAAATTTTTTGGTATCATTCAGGTTAGTTGCAGTTTATTTCTTATATTTCCTTGTGCCTTTTGTGTTATCAATCCAGCTACAAACAGCAGAGCCCAGAAGACTGAGAACAAATTTCTCAATTGTTGAATGCTAATTAGTTATTGACATCCAAGTTGACCAATTTTAGTATTGTGATACAGATATGTGAGATTCAAGAGAAATTCAAGATTCAAGATTTAATTGACCATACAATTTGAAATATTTATGCAAAATTACCTCCATTTAAGTAAGAATATGATATACTGGCGGCCTGATGCCAAAATGGCATATATATATGGCCTTTACTAATACAAAAGTATAACGCATAAAAAGTATGGATTTGAAAAATAAATATAAATTTATGGTAGGCCTATATTAGTTTGTTCATAACTCAATTTACATATGAACATTCACAGTATTACTGTATGAAATATATATGAGTTGAATATTGTATTTTGTCAGAGCCTGGTCAAGAATTTTACCTCACAGTGAGCTCACTGTGAGGTCACAGAATTCTCACAGAGAGTTCACCTAGTGAGGTCACAGTGTGCTAAAATTGGGGACCTCACAGTGAACTCATTCTTTTTAACCTTCAGTGAACTAAGTTCAAAAAGGGTGTTTGTTATCATCAATGTCCGTCCGACGGGCGGGAGGGCGGGCGTAACACTTTTGTTTTTGGAGCAGAACTCTAACACTAATGCCCTTTCCCTAATGAAATATTGTACAGTAATACTCTATATGGCCTAGTGGTGCCTTTGATAGTCACATTGACATACCTTGGTTATGTTTTACAAATTTGGAAAAAAACACCAGAAAACAATAATTTATTTCGTTTCCAAAGCAGACCTCTGACACTACTGCACCTACATGCTTAAAACTTTCTCATAATATGTCTAAAATAGCCTTTTGGGGGTCTTATGGCCAAAAATACTAGAGAATTTTCAAATTAGGGCAAAATAGGTAAAATTCCTACTTTTCAAACCTCCATACAAAAGACACTATTTATCCTACATCAGTACCCCATAACCATTATGGGGTACTGCCTACATGAATGAAATTGTATCAATAACATATTTAAATTATAGTATTTTCACTTCAAATTTCATTTTAATATTTCCATGCTCAGGAAGTTCAAACAAATAAAAATATAAAAATTAATTTCATGCTAATAACATAATAATGGAAAATCAGGAAAAAATGCTAAAAGTTGTCTTAAATTGTGTTTCCAGAGCAGAAATCTGGCATTAATGCACTTGCCCTAACAACATTTGATATGTTATTACTCTATATAGCTTAAAGGGGGTTCTCACATAGCCGGTTTTCCCGGAGAAGCTGCATTGTGGTCGTATTGCCATATTGCCAAAGTTGGGCCTAGGATTACCATGCAAGACACCTTCTAGAGGAAAGCTTTGGAGCCAGGACTCAGGATTGCCATCACCCTGAGGTATTTGGCAACTGGCAACAGCTACAAGTCATTAAAGTATGGCTTCAGAGTGGCCCACAACACCATCAGCAACATCATTCCTGAAGTGGGTGAAGCCATCATAGCTGAGTATGCAGAAGATATCATCTCCTGTCCAATAACACTAGAAGAGTGGAAAGAATTTGCACAGCTGTTTGAGACATTCCCCATTGTATTGGTGCCATAGATGGGAAGCATGTGGCCATCAGGTGTCCTCCCAAAGGTGGTTCACTCTACTATAACTGCAAGGGCTTCCATTCCATTGTACTCATGGCTCTTGTGGATGCAGACTACAAGTTCATCTATGTGGATTGTGGAGCAAATGGTTCTGGATTTGATGGAGTTTTTGCTGCTGCAGCCCTGAGGGAAGCTCTAGAAGATGGGACCATTGAATTACCTCGACGTGAACCTATTGCTGGTGGTGACAGACCTGTACCATACTTCATCGTTGGGGATGATGCCTTCCCTTTGAGAACCTGGCTGATGAAACCACTGCCTCTGCGCAACATGACCAGACAGCAAAGGATCTACAATTACAGACTCTCCAGTGCCAGAAGAATTGTTGACAATGCCTTTGGTATCCTGGCATCAAGGTTTAGGTGTCTGCTAACCACTATGTCCCAGAAAACCAAGACTGTGGAATCTTTAATCTTTGCATGTTGCTGCCTGCACAACCTTATGAGAATCAGATATTCGACAACCCAGAACAACATGCTTGACCACGAAGATCCAGTCACCCATCAGGTCAATCCTGGGGCTTGGCGGGAAGCTGGAGAAATTGCTGAAATGCCACCACATACTATCAGAGGACACTATGCTATCCAGAGTGCCAAGTTACAATGACTGTACTTGACAGACTATGTCAACTCAGAGGAAGGAAGTGTCCAATGGCAAGACGATATGATTTGAGAAGCTTCTGGACCTGTGCCTTCATATTCATTGGGTGTCTTCTCTGCTACTTCTCATGTGGTGCCTGGTTCTTCTTCCTTGAACCCTCCTTCAGTGGGATCCTTGCTGTCTGCCAGTGACGATCTTCCTGCCAGGTCAACTCCGCTCAACATGAGCCAGCTGATGAACTCGTCCTTTCGTATGACTCAGATGTCTCCGAAGAAGTAATTACCTTATCCTGTTCCTGTTCCAGTTGATGTTCCAGTAGAAAAAACAAGAAAACTCCAAAAAAAATGTATGGCCTTTTTTAAGGCCATCAAATCCTCCCAAGAGAGCACACATCTTTGTGTGACAAATAAAAAAATAAAAAAATGTCCCGGGAAAAGTGGCTACATTTGTTTCATACTTCGCTTTTTTTAATTTTTATAATAATGGAAAATCTGAAAATAAATGCCAATAATTGTGATGCTTCCTTCATATTCCTTAGCATCCTATACTTAGCAATGACAGCCATAAGTGTTGTACAGTTCATGTGCATACAATTATTAAATATTTGATCATAGTATTGCCATGTTCAACCATTCAACAGTTATTGTTTATAATATATTGTCAATTTCATAATAATTAGTTTCATAATGATCTATATTACTTTCACTTGACATATACACCTGTAAAGTGTTGGGTTATAAATACTAATTTAAATGCCATAGATATAATGCAAATCAGCAACCCAACAATTCAGTAACTGTATGGCAATTGATAATATATAGTTCTTTCAGTTGCCAGCTAAATGTAAACAGCGAGCAAAAAAATATTTTGACTTATAAAGGCATTAAAATGGGTGTGTTGTGTATCATTCCATAAGAAAAAAACCTAAGTCCAGGGGCATCGATTCAGGGGGGGATGTTGGGGATATATAACCCCCACTTTCTGAAAAGGGGGGGGGGATGATCAATGCAATCATCCCCCCCCCCCCTGAAATTCACAAATGAAAGTTACCCTTTTTCACACACTTTTGGTTAGGAACATTTGTGCTTTGTTAAACAGCTTTACACTTGATATCACATATCAGTACAAGTTAATAAGTTTGGCATAGGTGATCCACCATTAATTTACCTCTTGGCCAGTGTCCACACATTAACTGCTACTACTTGTACGAGCGAGGGAAAGTCACAGTGGGAAAGACAAAGTAGGCCTGCATCCCCCCCCCCCAACCGTCAAGAGAAATCAACACCCCTGATTTAGACTTTATTTATTTAAATACAAGTAAATACAAACCTTTAAGCTTCATTTTGTATGAAATTATACCCAACATCTTTATGTGGCATAACATTGTTGCTGAATTTCATATGTATTATTTAGGATCATTTTGACATATAAATGATACTCTTTGTTGTAAATTAGTTAAGGGAACATGCTATTGTTTGATAATTCTAGCGAACCGCATACTCCTTATTGTGCATAAACTCTTTAAAACAGAACCATTAAATTGCAGGAAAAGGATAGATAATACTTTTTATGCTCACTTGGCTTTAGTCTGAACAGAATGGATTGCTGTTAATAAGTAAGATATTTGTAAGACATTATGACCCACGGTAACACTGTATTATTTCACACTTAACCGAATATAATGAACAATGAAAAAATTCAAGTTAAAAAAATAAGACACCTTGTTCTCTTATTAGCATTGCGTAACAGGCTATGTAAGGCCAAGTGGCAATTGTTTCTGGGTTATCGCACACACTAAACACTCAAGAAATAATATTTTTCCAAATTTTGTAAAATTTTGCAAAACACAGCTAAGATATGTCAGTGTGGCTATCACAAGGCACTGCTAGGCCATATAGTGTTACTGTATAAAATTTCATTCGGGTAAGTGCATTAGTGATAGTTCAGCTCAAGAAACGAAAGTGAAACGCCCGCCCTCCTGCCTGTCGGACGAACACTACACAATTTTAATGATGCCTGTGTGCTATGTGGGATTCATTGAGGGTTTAGCTGCAGTGCCGCCTATGTTTTAGCTAACTGTGAGCTGATCATGTGTGTTTCTACGTTTCTACAACATTTCCACATCATAGTAGCTCTGAGCATTAAGCTGTGTAACTTGGTTCAAACTAATGATGAACTAAAATAAAAAATAAAACTCCAAGTATATCCTTTCATGATTGCCCAAACTGGGTTTGAACCTACAACCGACCTACCTAACCTAAGCTCTTAGTGTAACACCAGTCACAATGTCACCTGGAAACTAGGTAGCCTTGTCTTGGTATGAATAATCTGGAATAATAATGCAACAATCTGCTGCAGCTGCAGCTGCTGCAGCTGTAGACTCCTTGCAGCATTTGCTGCAGCTGTGATGTTTGCAGTATTTTCATAAATCTATGATGTCTTGTATTATATTGGTGACTTGACTGTTGTTGTTGAATATTGAAGTTGACAGTGAAGTAGTCAGGTAGCTTATTTATAATATAACGTTGGTAGAATTTATAGAGTTTTCTCTTAGCAATATCTTCAATTTTCAATATATTTAAATTCTTAAAGGTAGGATCAGTGTGAGAATTATATTTGCCAACGGAAATCACTCTAACTGCCTTTTCTGTATTTTTGTAATCCGGTTTGGTTTTAGTCCCCAACAGAGTACACCATTATTAAGATAGGAGTTGATTAGACTATTGTAGATATTTTTCAATGTAAATATGGGCAGGGTATGTTTTAATCTATTCATAATGCATATGGTTTTAGAAATTTTCTTAGTTATAGAACCAATGTGGGTATTCCAGCTCAGTTTGTTATCTAAAACTATACCAAGAAAGTTGAAGTGCTGCACATAGTCAATTTGAATACTGTCAATGCTTAATAGTGTGAAAAGAAAACTGTGTTTGGCATGGGGTTCTTTGGTAGTGATAGAAATTCTTATCAGCAGGTATTTGAATTTGGTCAGCTAAGTTAGTTCCTATATTTACAAAATAATTGTTAAATTTGTTAGCTATCTCTTCACGGTTGGTAACTTACCGACTGTCTATTTGGAAATATTCTGGAAATTTGGCAGTGCTACTTCTTTTACATATGATGTCGTTTATGGTTTTCCATGTATTTTTTAGGTTCTTTTTTATATTTATTAAATTGACTGTCGTAATAAAGGCTTTTTGCATCTCTTATCGATTTTTTAAGATTTTATTATAGGTATTTAAATTTACTTTTAAAGTGTTGTATAGCTCCATATTGGCGGGTTTTTTTTTTTTACTTTTGATATAACTTATCCCGAAATTTGATGGAGTTAATTATTCCCTGCGATATCCATTTATTGTTTTTGTGCTTATATTTGTTAATTTTGTTTTGTTTTAGTGGCATGTATCGATTAAGGGGGTTTCACACATAGCCGGATCAGACGCAGGAGCGTCCCGGAGGTCAACTCCGTAATACTCCCGCATACTCCAGGGAAAGGCGTATAGACATCTTGTTCATGTCCGGGAGTGTCCGGCATTGTCCGGCATGGTCCGGTATCTCCGGGGGACTCCGGCAAAAAAATTAAACGTTTAATTTTTCATGCCGGAGATCCCGGAATAGTGAAATCCGTGTTGGGCCGTGTAGATCCGTGTAGACTCCCAGTAGACTCCGTCGATCTCCGGGGACCTCCGTATTGACACCGAAAGACTTCGTGTGATCTCCGGCTAAGTCCGGCGTCAACCGGGCGTGAAAAGTACGCTCCGAAGAGCACAAGGAGCAACTCGGTTCCACACGAGTGAACTAGGACCAACACGGAGTCTAAACGGAGTGAACAGGGAGAGCGGGTTTACATGTCATTTGCTTGACCCGGTTAACTCCGTTATGTACACGGTGTCACACGAGATCAATGCGGACATACAGGAGTGAACTGGGTGTCAAGACGGAGTTAATTAAACTGACACGGAGTGAGTACGGATGCCTGAGTATATATACAACCGCCGTCTTTGGAGAAGCATCATTCCACCGCCCGCCGTTCATCGTTGATCATCGAAGTAATTCATTTATCATCCACCATTTCTTCTGGATATTACCTTCTGGATTGCTGCTGCTGCTACTGCCGTTTCTTGAATTAACCACCATGCCACCTAGGAGAGGAAAGGGGAGGCCTGGCAAGAAGACTGTTGTCCAAGAGGAACCTGCACCACCTGCTGCTGTTGAAGAAGATGTAGCCAGTAATACCTCTTCAAGACCGCAAAGTCCGCAAGGCATGCCAGATTTACCTGGGCCAGTTGTACCTGCTGCACCTGCAGTACCTCCTACTGCAGCTCCACCCCCACCTGCAGCAAGAGCGAAGAGGCAGAAAAAGGAAGCCCTGAACCTCACAGAAGACCAGGAACAAGATGTGGCCGACTGGTACCGGTCCCAGGAGATGTTGTATAACCGGCGGCTTGCTCAATACAAGCGGATAGACATAAAATCGCGAATGATAGACCAGAAGGCGAAGGAGCTGGATTGTACTGCGCAGCAGCTGAAAACTTGGATAGACTCAATGCGCACTGCAGTTGGGAAGCTCACGGATCCAACCAAGAAGCCTTCTGGTGGGGCCGCTAGAATCCTGACAGACCGGGACAACTGGATAATGGAGAATTTCGGCTACCTCGAACGCCACATCAAGAGGGTTGATGCTGGGAAGAGAAAGAAAGGTGGGCAGCTTTCCCAGAGCTTATCAGCCAAAACTCCAACCAGCAGCAACAGACCTACCACTGAGGATGACACGTCTGAAGCTGAGGAGGTCATTGTCGATAGTTCGGATGATGGTGGCAGGGATTCCGATACAAGCAGGTCCAAGGGTGGGCCTTACAAGGGCGACAGCAGCAGCAGCACGAGGAAGATGGGGGCCCCTCCTCCAAGCAAGAAGACGTCCAGACGTCAGCCTCGTCATCATCATGACTGTGATGCATCCAGCCTTGCAGCTAGTGGAGATGGAATTGCTACACAAGCTGTCACTCAAGTAAGTATACTGCTTCAGTTGCCATGATAATCAAGATAATCGTATTGTAATGTTGCAGTTTAAAGTTGTAATTGTAATCTTGCAGTTTAAAGTTGTAATTGTAATCTTGCATTTTAAAGTTGTAGCTTTTCCATAGTAGAAAGTGGTAGCTTTGTTTCTTGGCACTTCCAGTGTTCACTGTATGGTGATGTGTCTTTTCAGTACATTGTCAATAATGCACATGCTATTGCAGTTGCCATGTGACTTACTCTAATGTTGTGTTTTTTCCTATTTCCAGCTGATTGAAAAAGCCACCGATCTGCAGAGGGACATGCACAGCAAGTTGAGTCAGCCGACGGACTCAGGCAGCTTGTCCAAGAGGGTCTTCACGGACATGATCTACCACGAGGTGATGCAGATGGACACCGAGACTTGGTGGGATTACCAGGCCCAAACCTTAAACAGCCTGATGCAGTTTAAGCAGGCGTATCGTCGCAAGCGCCAGCAGCAACAGCAACAGCAGCAGCAACAGCAACTGCAACAGCAACAGCAGTATCATCAGTTTCTGCCTCCTGTCCCTCAGCAGCATCAGCAGCAGTTCGTCCTCCCTGCTCCTACAGCCAGTTCATCCGGTCCTCCTGTGCAGATGTTCCCTCATCATCAGCATTCATCCAGCCCTGCTGCCCAGATGTTCGCACAGCATTCATCCAGCCCTGCTGCCCAGATGTTCGCACAGCATTCATCCAGCCCTGCTGCCCAGATGTTCGCACAGCATTCATCCAGCCCTGCTGCCCGGATGTTCGCTACTCCATCCGGCCCTTCGCCCCAGCCTCTCGTGTCGGCTGCCCCTTCTTCTTCGTCTGTGCCTGCACCGACCCCCCCTCCTGCGACATCTTCTACCATTATCAGTCAGGCCTGGTTGACTTCAGGTCCTTCTCATGGTCGTCCTTCCATGTCACCACAGGATTGCAGCACGCCTCAGGATGTTTCGCTCACCAGCTACTTGTTGAACACTAGTGTGGGGGGAATGGTTGGTGGTGATGACCATAACTCCTCCTTTTCGGTGCCCACGCCTCCAACTACCACAACCGAGTAATGTTGAGCTGAAAATGAACAATGAACTTTATTGAAATGAACAATGAACTGTTATTACTTATGTTTGCATGTGAACTGTATACCGATGAAGTTAAATGTAATGAACAATGTAAACTGTATTACATGACAATAATTAAATGATGTGTATTTTTTGCACTTGTGTGCTGCAGAAGTCTGAAGTTTGCTATTAATTAAATGTTGAAACTTACATCATTCGTGTTGTTTTCAAATCTTGTCTTGCTGCCATGGTACACTCCCAGCTGCTGAGTTCACGTAGCTGACCAAGTATTGCCGCATTTCCTTGGCTGCTCTGTTGGTGTTGCCTCTGAACACATGTCCCATGTCTGGTAGATTGGCAGCATTCTCCCTCCATGCACCTGGGATGATCTCATGGATGTCGGCATTTTCCTGGTCCACAGCATTCACTTGAGCAGTTGGATATCTCACCCTCAGTAGGTTGTGCAACACACAGCAAGCAAGAGTTATGGTACACACTCTGTCAGGACTTTGAGGCATTGTTGTGAGGAGACACCTGAACCTGGCAGCCAAAAGTCCAAATGCATTCTCTACCACCCGTCTAGCTCTAGAAAGTCTGTAGTTGAAGATTCTGTCTTCCATGCTCATGTTCCTGTGAGGCAGAGGCTTCATCATCCAAGTCTGCAGTCCAAAGGCATCATCCCCAACTATGAAGTAAGGCACTGGTTGGTCATCATTAGGCAGGTTATCTGGTTCAGGTTATCCAATGTTCCCACTTTCTAGCGCTTCCTTCAATTCTGTCTGGCTAAACACTCCAGCATCTGAGCCTGATCCACTGGCACCAATGTCAACGTAGAGGAACTTGTATTCAGCATCAACTACAGCCAGTAGGACAATAGAGAAAAATCCCTTGTAGTTGTAGAACAGGGATCCAGACTTGGCAGGACATCTGATGGCAACATGCTTCCCATCAATGGCGCCGACACAGTGGGGGAAGTTCCATCTGTTGTAGAATCCATTGGCAACTGCTTTCCAGGCTTCTGGGGTTACAGGACACTGCATGACTTCTGCTGAGTACTCGTCTATGATGGCCTGGCAGACTTCGATGACCAGGATAGAAATGGTATTGAAGGCTACCCTAAATCCATACTGCAGAGACTTGTAGCTGTTGCCCGTACCCAGGTAGCGCAAGGTAATAGCCAGTTTCAATCCAGGTTCAAGGGCCCTCCTCCAAAAGGTATCCTGCTTTGTAATCCTAGGTCCCACTCTGGCAAGAACTTCATGGAATAAGTCAGGCTCCATCCTCATGAAATTCTTGAAGCCACCCACATCTTCTGCAGTCAATTCAGCCATCAGTTTTTCATACTGCCCATAAAGAGGTCTTCTTAGCAGCCAAGGTCGCACCCACATTTGCCTTCTTCTTCTTCGTCTTGGTGCAGCAGCAGCATTTTCTAATAGGTCATCTTCATCAGTTGATGTTGTGGCCCTCACTGCATCATCTTGCAGTTTGTGTTCTTCTTGCAGAATTATATCATTAGCAGCAGTCAATAGCTGGACTTGCATGTCCATGCACTTCAAATCCAATTCCACCCTGTCGTAGTGTGATAAAGACATATCCAATTTTTTCTGTAGTAGCAGCAACACCTTTGCAGTATGGTAGTCCGAAGTGGAATGATGGACAGTGGAACGCAGCCAGTTTAAATACCAATTTCAGAGCGATCCGGGTGAAAACCGCTTAACTCCGTAGTGATATCGTAGTAAGGTCGTGTAACGATCAGGTATATCCGTGAAGGCCCCGTGTAACATCCGGTTCACTCCGGCACAGTCGTGTTACCTCCGGCTACAACCGTGGCTCATTCCTTGTTTAACCGTGCTCCTCCGTACATATCCTTGTAGCACCCGTACACATCCGTGTCATGACCGTGTTGCTCCTTGTTGCCTCCGTCTTGCCTTCGTGTCCACACCGCCCAATTATTTGTTTTTGTTTACATTTCTAACTTTTTCGCCCGGACCGCCCCGGACTTGACGAAATTTCATTCCGGGACGCTCCTGCGTCTGATCCGGCTATGTGTGAAACCCCCTTTAATACCATCCTATAATATTTGCTTCAATATTGTGTAAGTTGTATTGGGATTTTGTGGAAATTAGATCCTACTGCTTTTTGAGCAAACGAGATGCCTGCTACCCAGATGGATTTTCTCATTTCATTGTTTATTTTCAGCCTTAGAGGCTTTTATAAATTTTCCAATTGATACAGCTTAACGATATATGTATCATGTAACTTATCGTACACCTTGTCATCAGACATACACTTCATTGAATACAACTTTAATTAAATAAACTGTAACCTAAGTAACTGCATCCCTGACCTCTATAATTACATAGACACACATATATTTTCTTGTACATATACTAGTATTAACCAAATGGCACACTCTGAGAAATAAAGGTACACAATGATTTTTTTAGAGCACCCATCGGCATAGGTGCTGTGAACTTGAGAAGGAACAATAATTTAACTCTGGTTGCCCACACAGAAAGCAGCTATATAGCTCTATATATGCTAACCACAGATGAAATTGCTCTTTGTGGTGGTACAAGGATCATAATTAATTAGCAGTTCTATTTAATTTTCTGTTAGCTGGCCTGTAATTAAAGGTCTTATTCCTATCAAAGCAGTCAGCTCTCAGTAGCACATTGGGTGACACACTGGCTTGTAAATACCATGGGCACAACCAACATGACTTTGAATCCATGGCCTGGTTTAATTTTTTAACTTGCAGGAGTCTTTTAATATTACTTATTTGATTTAGCGTAATATATATATAAAAGGTATTTAAAAAACCTCAAGGTCCCTTGAAAAACCATTGTTTAGGGTTCTTCCCAAATACCCTTATAGGGTTCTGTATTTGTGACAAGCCGAAAAACCCAGTTTGGTTCTATTTGTACCACTACGTAAATATGTGACGATTGGGTTAGGCGTGATAAATGAAACCTAAACCTGTCTTGACTGTATGACTGATGACTTTTGACCCCTTTTTTCAATAAAATCATTCATTCATTTATTCAGATTCGGATAGCATACCACCAGTCTTATAGCTAACGTATAAAGAGTTGTACCAGTAGCGAGTTTAGGGGGAGGGGTTTAACCCCCCCCCCCCCTCCACCTTGGGGTATAATATTTGCGCTACAGGTTAGAAGGCAGTGCAATTCATATTCTATCGCATTGCTGGGACATTTATCACATATTCTGTTGTCCAATGATATTTTTGGCGTCTCATGTCGACCAGTTTCTATCCTAAGTTTATGCGAGCTTACTCTAAACCTGGCTATATTATTGTAAGTTTTTTTGGGAAGGTTAATAGTTAAATATGGTTCAATGCAGGAGCTTGTTTTAAAGAGTTTATATGTTCTCAATTTAGGGTTATGACCGGAGTTATTAATCTCATTAAGGATTCTACTTTGCTCATAAGTGTAAAGGTTTAATTTTACTCTGTTAGCTAAAACTTCAGATGTTTCTGATTCCAAGTTAGTTATGCCACATTTGTTGATGATATGTATTATACATTACTATACCAGTTAGTTTGTCCCCTGGCATGCAGAGATTCTTGGATTTTAAGGCACTGGTGAAGGATGTCATCTTGGGGCAGCACTGATAGTCTTGCCCAATAATTTACTATGTCCACCTTATGTCTTACATGAAGGGGGAATCTGTCTCTGCATATATGGCTAGTGTGGCTGTTTGTTTTCTAACACCTAAAATACGTTTTAAGTATCCTATTTGTATCTTTTCCATGTTGTGAATTGGGTTCGATTTTGACCATATGTTATTGTATTCCAATATCGATAGAATGTATGTATCAAACATTTTAATTGCAAGAGGGGGAGGGATATATCCAAAGGAAGGTTTTGTTCTGTTGTGAAGTGCAAAAAGTGCTTTTTGTGCTTGTGTTATTAGGTGTTCTGGCATTTTGTTGTGTATAGATTTGTGAGTGTTAATGATATGACCAAGATATTTGTATGGTTCTACCTTTTCAATAGATTGTCCATTATATATAAAATTAGTCGGACGTTAAAACCCAAATTGTATAACTTTGGTTTTGGTTGTATTAACCAGTAAATGCCATTTGGCACAGAACCTGTGCAGAGAATTAATACTGTTTTGTAGACCTTCAGCAGATCCAGATATAAGGACTACGTCATCTACATATAGGAGATATGTGTGAAATGTATCATTTATCTCTATACCATCATTTACTGAGATATGTTGGAAAGTCAGACATGAATTCATTAAGTTTACAACTTAGGGCTAAGTATACTATCTGTAAAACCCCAAAAATGCTATCAATATGTTCCCCAAAGTTACCCTCATGGTACACTTTAGCTCTTGCCTTATCAAACATGCTCATGATGATCTTTAACATTTTCGTACCCATTTGCTTAACTTAAGGTATGGGTTATTTCTATTTATGTAGTCAAAAGCTTTGGTAAAATCAATAAAAATGTTGGTTTTGTGAAACTGTTGATGTCTTATCACAGACTCTTCACACAAATACACAATCGGTCGTTCTAAATCCGAACTGGGTCATCAAGTGACAAACAGCTCATTTTTTAAAGTACAGCCTTTAGCATTAAGAATCGACTCATTAATGTGGGTTCGTCAGGTGCGTCTGAGAAGCTTCGAGAGCTCCGGAGCGCCTGTGTCTAAAATTAACTCTTGGCGCGAAATTGGATCTGAGCGGAAGTCTCGGCTGAGTTGGCGCGTGCGGCGAGAGTTGCGCCATATTTTGGTTTGGTGGAGACTTACAGGAGTTGTGTCAGAGTTAAGAATTGGATTGTGTCTCTCTTCAGGGCCATTGGGGTGGCCTGAAACACGTAAATGAATGCCTCTGTCAACATCTACTAAGTCACCACTGCAGCAGCAGCAGAAGGTCGACAACAACGTGAGAAAACGCAAACTAAGCGAGAATCAACAACAGTCCCCCACGAGTGTCCATAAGAGTAAGAAATTGCGTGAATCGTCAACTAACGAAAACATGACGGACGCCCCTAAAAGAGCGAATTTCTCAGCCCTCACCAACCCCAGCAACGGTTTCAACCGACATGCATCACCCCTGGCCAACAGCAAGCCTGCCACTGTCAAGAAATTAGTCATTAAAAATTTCAAAGGTATGTAATGTTGTGTTTGTTTGTTGTGAAATGACAAAGTCATCTGTCATTATCTATGACAATTTTTGATCAAGCACTATTATTTCACAATCCTAACTCTTTGACAGCTGTCACTGTTAAACGAGAATGGAAATTTCTAAAACTGAATGATTGGGGTATGTTTAAATTAGGATGTTTAAAAGCTTGTTTGATGAGTAATTTGAGCTTCATCACTGATTGATCTTGAGTACGTCACAGATCTACTGTCAGTACTGGTCACAAATCTACTGTCACTGTGTCAGTACTGGTCATTACAAGGAACCACTTGTTTATCTCAATAGAGAGCTGTATCAATGAATTGAAATTATTGCTGTTTGATTGCAGAAAAACCCAAGTTGCCTGAAAATTATCAAGAGCAAACATGGGACAAACTGAAAGAAGCGGTTGAAGCAATACACAAACAGCATGCCATCAAGTCCAGCTTGGAGGAGCTGTATCAAGTAAGTAACTGGGCTTGCAGATGATGATAGGGACCTGTAGTGTTACAGCGGATGTCAGTTGATCCTCAGAGATCATGAGAGATGGATTAATCGACAGCATCAGTTTTAATACATCAATATGGTTCAGGCCTATAAACTGAAATTATAATCCCATGTGAGATTTTAAACCTTGTACATAGATTATATCAAACAGAGAGACGAATCTCCGCAGTGAAATTATAATCATTATTGATGCCATGGAGCCTAGTACAAATGTATGCAGTAATTTTGACAGTGCAGCTTGGTCAGAGACAGTCCCTCAAACTTAACAATAATTGTATGACATTCATATTAGAACTTGCTAGTCTTGCCATCTGTATCCATTTTCAAATAATTTGAAATATTCTTAGGTTGCTCTCATCCTAAGCAGGGATTTTGATAGTATGCCAACATCAGCACAATAATTGAGTTAGGGTAAAATAATAGAGCCATACAGAAGACATTACTTTTGGAGCAGGTTGCGAATGACCCTCGATCACAGAAGTACTTTCTTCCATATGGAAAAAATAAAGGCCTTGTCTGTTTTGTTCGGTTATTTGCCTTTGATAAAATGCTGCGAGAAACCTTGCGTTATGTCATTCTTTTGCTGTGAATATTGGGCACTGAAAATTTTAGTAACAGAATTAAATTACACATAGCTGACATTTACAGCTATTCTTTGTTGTGACTTGGGCACTACCACAGTTCATTGGTTTTTAGTCAGTTTGATAATAAAATAGGTGTTTACTGCGATGCTATCCCTCCTTTAGTGTTTAGAAGAGACTTTCATGAATGCTGTGTTTGAAGTTCTGTTATTTTATCAGGTGTATGTTTGTTTCTTTCTATTGGCATACAACTACGATTAGCATTCGTGTAGTTTTCCAGATTATGATCCTAACCCAATGCTCTCATTTATTTAGAATCAATTTATTGCTTGTGCATGTAACATAGATGAACCAATCTGGTCAATACAGTGCCAAACTACCTACACTACTATAATTCAAAATAAATTCCATCCTGTTTGCCTGTCATATTTTTTTGTAATGGCATGGAGCAGCACAAAATGGATAGATATGTTACTGATGTCAAACCTTAACTTTCTGTTTGATAAAAGCACTTCTGGGAAAGATATGAAATACGGTTCGCCATGTTCTCAGTTCCATTTTCTGTTGTTTCTCTGTAACCATGATCACTATCACTAATTAAACATTAAAAGAAGGCACAAATTAGATGTTGGTGAGATAGGCAACTCCGAATTAATTGTTACAGAAAGGGTCTTTCTGGTTAGAAATTTGGGGTTTGATTTATTAGTAACATTTCTGTCCATTTTGTGCTGCTCCAAGCTTCGAAGTTCTAATGATCGTGATGATAAAATATGACTGAAAAAAATTAGACATTTTGATTTATTATGGCTCCTGCATTACTACTTCTACCAGATGGATGGCTATTAGGCCACTGGCCACTATGTGCTGGCTGTTCCTGGCTCCATTTGTTGTATACATATCATCAGTAAAAGTGTGACAAGTCCCAACCTAAAATCCGCCAAAATGTGAAACATCTAGAAAACCCTAGTTTTGGTGGGGCTTCAGTTCTTTTCCTGCTGGCATCCTGGCATTTATTTAGTATGTGATAACATGCCATTAAATATCCTAAATTTATTTGTGACTGATGAAAATTCATATTGGTGGATCTTTAATTTTATAGAATTTAATAACAAGAGATCTGAGGAAGTTGTCTATATTGTTGGAAACAAGTTCTTAATAAGCAAAGGTTAGATAGATGTGTCTTGATTAAATTTGATGTTAATCGTGTTTTACATTTCAGGCTGTTGAAAACATGTGCTCCCACAAGATGTCCGCCCAGTTGTACGACCAACTGAAGATCATCTGTGAAAACCATGTCCAAGCCAACTTAGAACAATTCTTAGTGTATCCTTTTTCAATGAATTTTATTATACATTAGGCATGTAGTAATGAAAATTCAGAACTGTGACTACTTTTGATTCATAAGTTTGTTAGTCATTTCACATTGTATTTTAGCATGATCTCCCGTCCTCTCAATCTATGAGCATTACATAAACTAACTGTGAAGCTTGAATAAAGATAGTTTTAAACTTGTTACCAAGCATGTTTTTGGTTTGAATATAATGAAACTGATGAATTTATGAAGGAAATGCTTAATTCAGATCAAGAATACTTCTAGTGTTTTTCTGTATGGTCTTTTAGCCATGTGAAGTTACAATTATATATCCTTAACTTGTTCAGTGAATCTATGGATAGGGAACAGTTTCTTAAATTGATGGACAACTGCTGGCAGTCACATTGCAGGCAAATGGTAAGTGTCCCATTTCAATTTTTATATCTTATTTTAATAACAGATATTAGCCTTGTATTTGTTCTTGGCTCAAGGCGAGTTATTGCTATGCTTAGTTAGAGACAGATTCCACCTGGAATGTCAAGAGTCTTGCCGAAGTATGATGTTACTTGATTGTGCTGATTTTTTATATTTTCAGATCATGATCCGTAGTATTTTTCTCTTTCTTGACCGGACATATGTTCTTCAAAATTCTGCTGTGGCATCTCTCTGGTGAGGCAATATAATTTATGAAATGGTCGGTTTTAGGGTTGTCATGGATATGCTGTGTATCGATGAATAGAGAAAATACTGCCAGCGATATCGAAAAATCTACTAAATCCATGTTTCGATTCTTTGTTTATCCTCTATAATTGTACATTTGTGCCATGATGAGCACTTGACTACACAACCCCCGCCCCAAATTGCAAACTGACTGCCTGAGAGATTGGCTTAATAGTTATCATATTAAAGGCAAATGGTTACATTTATAATGACTTGGGAGTAATATTCCTGTGATTATTGTGGTTCAATTTCTAACTGGTAATGCGGATTATACAAAATTTGTGCGATTTTGCGATATTGCAATGTCGAAAGTTCAATACTGAAATTGGTATCGAACGAGAAATTCTTATCAATGACAACCCTAATTCATTTCACTCTGATCTTACGAATTAAATGTCAACTTCATTAACTATCTGTTTTTGGCCTGTTGTGATCATTGTCCATCTATTCTTTGCACAGGGACATGGGTCTGGACTTGTTTCGAGTGCACATCATCTCAAATCACATCGTAGAGAGCAGGACGGTGGATGGGATTTTGCTGCTCATTGAACGAGAGAGGAATGGAGAGGCAGTCGATCGACAACTTCTTAAGAGTCTTCTACGAATGTTGTCCGACCTCCAGGTTAGTTTGGCTTTTTTTGTTGTTGTCCTTTTTCACTTCTTTGGAGAACCTGCTATAAATATGTCTCGGTGTCTCTGACACTGGGTTGTGATACAAAATATTGCATAATATAGAAGGAAGTTTCTAATCTAAAGTCTTATTTCCAGAAGTGAAAGTACAGTTATTTTGGTCCTATTTGTTATACCCATTGTTGCAAAGACAACTGATCCATTTAAATGCTATTTTATCTGGCACATATTTATTGCTTTCAGATTTATCAAGAAATATTTGAGCAGAAATTCTTGGAAGCCACAGATCGGTTATATGCAGCTGAGGGTCGGATGTTAATGCAAGAAAGGGATGTAAGTGCAAATTAAATTGGGTGCATGTCTCTTTATGTTAGAAATACTTTAATTTGAATGTATATTTCTTCTGATAAACCTACTGGACATCTTTCTTGTCACTGCTTACATTGGGATGTAATGGACCATGTGCCAATGTTCTTATGATAATTATCATATTTATTATCTTTTCATTTCAGGTACCAAATTACTTAGGGCATGTAGATAAACGATTGAATGAGGAGTCAGAGAGACTTCTGCATTATCTTGACATGTCTACCCGAAAACCACTAATACAGTGCGTAGAACGACAACTAATAGAAAATCACTTGACTGCAATTTTACAGAAAGGTCAGTTTCAAGATGTTCATTACATCTTGTTTAATTTTTTTGTGCTTTAGAATGGAAATTATGTTGGGAGATTTGCACTGTGTATTAACATACTTTTATAATATATTATGTTATTCTTAAATTTTTATTATTCTTTCGTCTCACAGGTCTTGATCAGTTATTAGATGAAAACAGAACGGGAGAGCTCACACTTCTTTATCAGTTGTTCAGTAGGGCGCGAGAGGGGTTCAAGGGGTTGAATTCTGCCATTGGGACATACATCAAGGTATGTGTACATGCTGAAAGAGATGTTTTCCCTCGTATTATATTGATGTGCTGCTTTATAACTTGGGATAATTTTGTATTGTGATTTTAATTTCCAGAAAACCGGACGACTATTTGTGATAAACACTGAAAATGATGCTGACAAGGACCGCGATATGGTTCAGTTACTATTAGGTAAGTCTTTTTCTCAAGTATTTCATCTGATGTGTCATTGCTTGGAAAATGAAAGACACTTTTAGAAAAGAAAATTTGGGTGTTGAATTTAAATGGTTATGAATCTTGAGACCAGTTGATTGCGATATCTCAGGTTATTACTACAGCTAGGAAAAATTAATTGTGTGCATGATAACTGTTCGTGGTTTATTTGAATGGGATCGTTTAAACAGTATCTGGCAGGTAATTTGAAATGTGTGATTGTTGAGTCCAAGCAGAAGTTTGACCCAGCCACTTGTTGTTTCCACAAGATGGCAGCAGGGTACAGTGCTGGGTGGTCACAGTCATTGAACATATGTTGAACTTGCAGGAATATGTTTGGAAGGCAAGGTTTTGTTTTCAGCATTCTTTGTAGTATTTTCTGTCTGAATAAGATTTTACTGCAAGGAAAGTCATGTTGATTGTTGATATAATTGAAGATTTCTAATGGTTTTTTGCATTCACATACCACCTATAGATTCATGACTTAAGAAGCTATCAACAGTTGTGATTTTATCGGCAATGTTCCTCTGTATTTTAATAACATTGACTTTCCATTATCAGCATGACTTTAATAATAATTATTACAATGTTTATTCAAACTTTTTGATGTGTACATGTAAATAGACTTGAATATGAACAAATTGAAATTATAAAATAAATGATTAATCACATGAAAAGGTCAATTAAGATATAGCTTAAAAATCTTGTCTGTTACAAAATTCACTTCATATTAAGTCAGTTCACACTCCAGCATGTTGTCTCTGAATCATGCCATTTCTGCCACCACATTGGCCAGAAGTTGAGATTTGTGTTGCTTGCATACAGCAATCTTCTTCAGCACTGATGAATCTGAACTACAGGGGAGTGGAGTAATGTCCAAATGTTCCTGTACATGCTTAATTTTCCTGGCAAATGTACGATTTCAAGCCATAATGCTTTTCATAATGCAAACAAGTGTCATATACATTATGTTCCAGCCAGGCCATTTGAGCATAAAAGGTATTTACCTTATATTATATTGCGCCATGCCCGTTTTTGTCAGCCCGAAAATAATTGAAGACCTTTTTTTTTGCATTTCAACTAGCTGGACACCCTATATGAGTCTACTTAGGTGCCCTAATATTCTAGTGCGCCATGCCTAATTCAAATCATAGCTGGAACACTGAAGCGGAGAGGGAAAATCCGGCAATTCTTCCCATAGACATGTGATAACAGAGGCCAGGGATCAAGCACCTTATAATGGCACATGAGTCTGTTACAGCACTCTCCATGTTTAATACGGATTTAAATTGAATATTCACGAAATCCCTCTGTATTTTAGTTTATATAATGGACAAAAATGTCAGCAGCAAGTCGGACCCTAACTTCATAACGAAATGCTGCTCATGCTTGGTAGGAAAAAGATTGAAAAGCTTTTAGACATCAATTTTAAATCATACTATAGATTTGCGAGGTTGTAATATCTTCAGTCTTGTTTTTGACTCAATTTCTTCAACAGTTTGATAGCATACAGGTATTGCACATATTGCTAAAGACAGTGGTCTTAACATGACTGGGTTCATGATCAAAGGCGCTTAATCAGCTTAATTTGCTGTTCACATTACCCCCCCCCCCCCCCCCCCCCCCCCTAGCGGATGTCTGGCTTTGACAGTGGGTTGCCATGTTGCTTCGATATCACTTGTCTAAAGAATTCAGAGTATTGACTGTTGGTCATCAGTCTGCATTTGTCTGGAAAAAGTAAATAACCACAGGTAAATGTCGGAAGTCCTGTGGTGCAATTTGATGAAAGAATCAATGGTCGTCAATAGCCAACTCGGGGCTGGATTTCGAAAACAAGTGAAACAAAAAAGAGGAGCTGGTTTCTGCACACTGCTTACTGTTTGTTGCAATACATGGTTACAGAGGCTAGCAACTTAAAGTTTGCAAGTTCAGGACAATGCTGGCGATTAAAATCTGCAGTTGTTTTTTCTGAAAGTGTAATTTATTACCATCATTTGACCCTTGTCGACCCTGATGTGCTCATCACGCTGCAAGAATTAAGATGTTTTTTTTTCTATTTTGGGCTCCTGTTGCTTTGCTTTACTTAGTCATTACAATGCGTTACAGTTTCTTTTCTTTTCATGATGTAGCGACTAGCTATGAATGATTTGTTGCACTATATGCTCTTCAGTATGTTTTCCTTAAATAACTATGAAATTGCATGGTGTCTCGGTGTGTTGCAAACAGTACAGCAGCCTGTTGTCTGCAGTTGTTCAATGCTCCTAATTAACATTTTCATACATGGGCGACTTCTCTGTCGTCTGCTCAAGCTCTCGGAAAATGAGCAGGAATTAAGCGAGTCATTAAGACAGTGCCATGACCTCGCGAGATGTTCGTTTATGGCTTTTGGTGTGCTTAGTGGCGTTGTCTTGGAGATTTTCTGTTAATTGGGTCTTACAGGAGAACGATCACTGTTTTTGTTTCCTGGTTGTACTGTTGTGCGGGATATTTAAGCACTCCATTTTGTTTACAGATCGTATCCTTCCTTTCAAATTCATTAGAAAATAATAATTTCAAATTTATTAGGAAATAGTAATTTCAAACTGGAATGTTCATGGCACTCTTGCTCTTCAAATGTTGCCAAAATTTTGTTGAGCAATTAAGATTTGAAGTCTGGAATTATTTATTGGGATAGTTATATTAGTACTCTCTCTATGATAATGAACCTTTACGTTTATGGGCATTAACTGCACCGTATAGAACTTCAGATGCACTTTCGGTAACATGTATATTTATTTTGTTTTAAAATAATGCAGTTCATGTAAAGCGATTGGAAAGACATTACAATTGTAATAAATTATAACCTTGCAAAACAAAGGTGAAGGACTTAGAGAACAATAAATATTGCCTGTCCTTTTCTCCTGAATCCAAATTTAGAAGAGCAACATCTCTCTAGCAGTATAATATGAAATTTTGAGTTAAGAATCTCTGTGAAATGGTGATCAATAAACTGTTATTCTAGATTTTATCATTCTCGCTGCCCTTATTCATTGTATCTTCATCTTTCACCTTAAATTGAATGTTACAATACATTAAAGACCTATTTATAAAGGGACCAAGAATTGTCTACATTAAACTGGTCTTAGCATGTTTATGTCATATACAGTAATTTGATTATAAGCTAAATTGCATGGTATATACATTTATGATAATGTTAACATGACTGCAGTCTTGTAATAAAGTTCAATAAAACATATACAAATTTATAATTTAACAATAATATATTACACATGACAATGATAGCATTTAAATACTAGAGCATTACAGTCTCTATGCAATCACCATAACCCAACATTAAAAAGTACTTATAATGCCTATAACTAGTAAATGCATGTTGAAAGCATACTTAAATGCAGCATATAACGAGATTATCACATTGTACAACAGGAAAGGGGGAGACAGCAATTCTTGAGGTAGCCGACTGCAGGCCTGAAGATTGTCACCATATTTAACGCTAATAGTCTACCTAATTTAGCAAGATTATCTCGTAGAATCATGATGATTAGTTCACTGAATCGACTTCCTGTTCCCGGATTACATTCTATAATGGGTTCTGTCTTGACCGAGCAATTGAAGGAAACTTGGGATAAGAGTGAACTGCCATCAGATTGTAGTTACAGGGTGTTTATTTTACACTATTATAGCTCTAGGTTAACTCGGACTGCTCCTACTCATATCCTCACAAACTACAGGAACATACACGGAAATGTCTCTATCTACTATGGTTTACTTGAGCAGTGGTAATTAAGCAGTTCATGAGTTCTTCTAAATTGCTGTAATACTGATTCCTTTATATATTTCTGTCCAAATATTTGCCATCAGGTTTTGTTCACATTTAGGATGATGGTAGCATTTGATAGTCCTTCACTTGAGTAGACCATGAGCGTAGATGGAATGTTGGAATAAAGGAATATCCATCAATGAAAGTCAAACGTAATGAAGAAGTATTCCAGAATTGAAGATTTTATTTCTTGTGCTGTTCTGCAAATCTTTTCACTTGTAGTATTTTAAATTCAATCCTCCTTCATCCCAGTCTCGCAAATGTAACAAGCATTGTCATACTTGCACCGGGCATCATTCCAACTCCAGTTGAACACCCAGAGCATCATGGCGCAGTGCTCGTCTCCGGACCCATTGTTGGGTTCGTTGTGATTCCAGTTGGCATAGGTGATGGACTTGTCGTTCGCAGCCCACGTCCAGTGTCCCTCACGGTCCATGTCGTTTGCCCCTATCCAGAAGTCACAATGGCGAAGTTCTGAAATTATTCATTCAGTATTATCACATCAGTATACCTTTTATGCACACTTAAGAGTGTTTCACACTGGAATGATCACTGAAAATAAGCTAATATATGTAAAATTAAATTTTTTTTATGTTTCTGTTGAATTTGGTATGAATGCATTAATAATAATGAATGAGAATACAACATGAGGAATGCGCCATGATGAGCAGGATTAAACTTTTCGTGAATCCGTGCCATTGTGTGTATTTATAGTGAGGAAGATAGGCTGATGAAGTTATGCTGTTACGCCAGTTTGTTGGCTTCTTGCTAAAATTACATGCTACCTTGATCGAGGCTTGATGTAAGGGAGCTTCAGCACATGCAGTGTTGTTGGGAAAACGTACAATGGAAATGTTGTTCACATGGGCTTCCTTATTCTTGTGCCTGTCCTTGTTTGTTGCGAATCATCAATCAGTTTGAAATGAGGTGATTATATTTGAAGATGGTTGTCTTTTCGACTAGTTCGCACATGCATTTGTCTCTTCATCACTATATGTCTTTTTAAAGTGGACTCTTGAGGATGACTTACCTTTGTTTTTCCTTGCCATTGCCGAGATGAAATGCTGCATCCTCACATCCCCTACGGTCACCAGGTCTGCTCCCATGTTGCGACACTTTTCTTGTGACATTCGCCAAGTGATTCTGTCTGTTGAAAATTTGTAGCATTTATCGGTTTCTTCGTTGTAGACAAAATTTCTTGGGCAGGCTCTTGTCTTTGATTTAGGTGCTGCAAATAAATAAAATTAAATCTGTTTATAACTCTTGATTGAAGATTGTCCTAAACTGTGCATCTTTCTGTTTTTTTTTTTCAGATTTCAAAGACAAGGTTGACAATATCATAGAAACGTGTTTCTCCAAGAACGAGAAATTTGTTAATTTAATGAAGGAATCTTTTGAATGCTTCATAAATCAGAGACAAAACAAACCTGCAGAATTAATAGGTAAGAAATATGACCCTCATTTTTCAGTTTTTATTGTTATGCGAATAACAGCAATTGCTTGCAATAAGTAATGGATCAGAGAATTTCAGCCTTCATCCATTTCATTTAAATTATGGGTAGAATATAATGTTAAAAATGTTTTGTATTGATGAAAGTTTGTCTTTCATTTCAGCCAAATATGTTGATTCAAAACTCCGGGCTGGAAATAAGGTAAGGGTGTTTTTAATCTTTTATTTTGATATATATGTATATATTGTAGTTGCCATTGTCAAGCATATTTTGCAAATATAAACATGGGTGTTTGTTTGCTCGTTATATGCTTTTAAACCACGCTATGAAATTCTTAAATTAATTGTAGGTCTGATATTTTCATTGTTGCTCAAATTTCACCATTAACCCTCAAAGCTACATGTTAATTTCCTGAAGTGAGCTTGACTTTCTTCTTAAACATTTATCATTAGCGTGTCATACTCCTTGGCGCTGTGGGTCGACTTAGCATGCAGTGCATGTCTAGCGAGGTCTTTTGAATGCCCAGCGGGAGCCACACTTTGCTGTGATCGTTTGCAAAGCAAACAGGTCCATTTGTTAAAATGTTTGCCTTTTAACCTCCAAATGTGTAGTCCTATGTTAAAAACTACTAAACAGATATCTCGGATGCATTCACATCTGCGGCCATTTCCCTGTCCCTGAAACGCCTCTTAATGTGCCAAAGTAAATATTTGCCACCCTGTTCAGCCCTCAGGTGTTGTGAGTCAATTTTTTTTGGGCATTTTTCTGTATGCAGGATCCTTGACCGAAATATATGACAAATATTATGCTGAATTATGATGAATTTTTTCAGATTCATTTTACTGTGTAAAGTTTCTTTAGTACCCCCAATGTTATTAGGTAAATCTGTCCAAGAGATAGAATTTGTAGACGAAGACATTTTTGTAAAAAAAAAAATTTTCTTGCTTGTAAAGGATCAAGAACACATGGTTAATATGTTCAGTTCAAACAAGCTGTTTTAATTTGTAACTGAGCGGGTAAAATTGTATGATTTAAAATGCGTAGCAATGTGCAAGAACATGCCATTCAGGGGTGAAACAAAAGGTTTTACGTTTGTTACAAAGAAATCTGCCTTGAGTAGAGAACGAGAGATTAGTAGGGGGCGATTAGTATGTTTGGTTTGTGGGGGTTAAGGTGGCAGCGAACAAAAGACCATGTTTGGGACGTCTGTCTTCTGAATGCCTTTTGCTTCTCAAGTCGTGTTGACTCGCGATTACATGTGTTTAACGCTCATGTACTTGTGTTTTGTGAATCGCGAACATAAGATGATACGTGACTTTGAAATCCGAGAAGGAAAATGCAAATATGTCCGAAAAAGAGAGAAATATTCGGGGAGCAGAGCGGTGTCTTAAGTGATTTCAGGATCGCTTACAAGGTGCGTTATTGAAGTCGTCTGATCCAATGCAGTTGAAATGAGATTCCATTTGGTCTGGCATGGGCCTTTTGAATCAAACAGCCTTTGCTTTGTATATCTTTTTTTTGCATCTCCAATTCATTGTATGCACTATGTTGGGTGTGTAACATAAACGTATTTGAAAAAAAAAGGCGAACATGTTCTAGAATTGTATTTGTCAGTGATCCTGTTTGGCAGTGCCACTCATTTGTCAGATTTTTTAATCTTTGTACAAAGTGGTATATATTTTCTAATCAATTCAGTCTCTCAGCTCTGAGAAATTATTCATTTTCGAATTGATATGAATAGAATTGATTTCAATTGAAAAGAGCACTATGTAAAAAAACATTTCATTGTGAAAAAAATTGTGGCTTAAATCTATGACACAATAGAATGCGGAAAAGGATTGGGTCTCATTGCACTGGAGGTTTTATTAATATTTGTTGGAAACAGAGGTTTAATTGTATTGTGAAATACTGCCAAGACCTTCAACTAAGAATTATTACTTATCTTTAGCGCAATTTTGAAGTGAACCACCAACATTACAATGTACCCTGCAAGAGTACGAGCCGAGTAGCCATTGAAGCTAACAGGAGGCTGGCAGGATTAAAGAGTGAAACAATTAGCAGAGACTCTGTCACTCCTGACAAGGGAGGGTCTGTGAGCTAGGGGATTCCCCATCCACTGCAGCCAATTACTGCTCACTGGGGGTCATATATCCTTCTCTGCTATAGCTCTCACAGGAAGTGAGCAAAGGTTGTGGCATTAACACTTGGGAGACAATGCTCTAAAAGGCTATAATTATTGTCGTTGAAAATTAAAAACATTTTGATAAATTATGCCGTTTTGATCATGTAATTATAGTTTAATACTGGGTAAGAATTAAAAGTATTGTTATTTGGGAAAATAAAGCCATTTATGTACCATGTGTGTGTATAGAATGCTATACAATTGCAACGTTAACTTGCAATATTGATACATGGGTCGTAGGATAATAACAAATACATTGATAAAATTATGCTGTACTAGTTGTGATGTGAATATATAATATTATCAATTATTATTATTAATAATATAATATTGCTGCCAATCCAAGCATCAAGAGAGAATGCAAAATATTAAAGAATAAATGGCGCAGTTTTACGAAGTATAAACAGTTGGAGAGATAAAGACAAATGAGCAAATAAATAGGATAAATAAAATATGAAAATGAATAAAACATACATCGATGCCTTTGTCTACGAGCACTTCGTCCACGAGAGGTCCTTGTTTGCTCTGACACTGTTCCATCCAAATTGGGCATGCTCACTGCACAAACAAGACAACATTGAACACAACTAATTAGACAACACATAACAAAATTAAATAAAAGTTAGACAACACGTAACAAAATTAAATAAAAGTTAGACAACACATAACAAAATTAAATAAAAGTTAGACAACACATAACAAAATTAAATAAAAGTTAGACAACACATAACAAAATTAAATAAAAGTTAGACAACACATAACAAAATTAAATAAAAGTAAGACAACAAAAAAGTACTAAATGAGCAAAACTATTGAACAGTATGGAAACATAAATCAGAAAGATAGATTGGTATAATTAGCAGCAAGAGAACATAAACAATAATTGAATGGGTTTAAATGTAATTGCTGCTGTTATGTTTTGTATGATGTGTGGTGCATTTCAACATGTGTTCTAGCATCAATGGCCATAACAGAGGAAACAGTTTGCATTTAAATTGCATGAACTTGGCTGTCTCACATATTGGCTTGTTCGTATTGAATTAATAAATTTTATTTTCATCCCTCAGGAAGCGACGGAGGAGGAACTGGAGAGGCTACTGGACAAAATCATGGTGCTCTTCCGATTCATTCACGGTAGGCTGTCTTACTGTACTTTTGGATTTGTTTGGAGTTTCTACCTTGTTGAAAGTTGACAATGCATTGTTTAGTTGGATTGTGGTATAACACATTGTTATGACATGATGAGGATGACTTGATGTGATCAGGAATACACGAGCAACTGATAGTAATAGATAGTAAATCTGACAATCATATAACATTCTTAATTGGTAAGTTTTTGTAATGATGTCTAATCAATATGACATGATATGTAGCACTGTGTACTCCAGTGCAGCCCTCTGAGGCGGTTCTTGCGACTTGAACAGGTTGGCTGAGATTTTATGTGTTATCATGTACATGAATTATTATGAATGCTCAATAGTGGATTTTCACGGAAGGTTCTCTGTATTTCCACCAGGTGGCTAAAACAGAATTCTGCAATTCTATTGGCTGAAAAAGTTCCCGCCCTTGGCTGTGATTGGCTGAAGCAAAGTGCATCCAAGCAGCAGTATTTTTAGTGCATTTTAATGTATATTTGACACTTCATCATTTAGTTGATGTTTGTTATTTTTCTGAGAAAGTTATATTTATGGAATCAGTTAGTACCTACTGTGTCTGAAAAGCAAAATGAGTAATAAGAAGAGAGGAAAAACTTATGTCCTGCTGAATTCAGGGCTGTTCAGTGAAAAGACTCTATCTGCAGTTAGGCTTGGAGTTCTCATCTGCATGATCTCTTCACATGGGCATGCTCAGCTCGGAGAGGCCTTTGGTCTATTTTCTTCATTGGTCAAACATTTTCCCCGAATACACTTACGAGGGCCGCTAACGTCCCTTGATGCCTTACGATATGTTGGAATGCCTTGTTGAAAATGAGAAGGCGACTACACGCTTGCCAGAAATCATTATAAAGTTAATTAGGGGAGATGGGATGTCCACTTGAGATTGACCAGTGATAGTAAGTGGGCTGCTGGGAGGACTCCCTTTGCTGCACCCGTCTCCTCTGCCAATGACTGATGGTATCGCGGATGCCATGGGACTTAAAGAGTTTCCGATATATATCAGGAAAACTGCAAAAAACATAAAGTGGTGTTGTGTACAGTCAGTGGAGTCAAATGTGCACTTAAGACCGATTTGTTTATCAGAGGTTATGTTTGATATATTGTGGACTAAGAAGTTAATGAGTGAGTTGCATCTTACTCATTGGGTTTTCCATTTGTAACCTAGAAGCAAAAAAGTGGAAGACTAGTGCTAGCATTATCATGGAGTCAACTCTTGTGACTCCATGGTATCATGAATGTGCACAAAAAAGTAAATATTTCTCTGTATTCACATACAAGTAACTACAACAATGTACTTCAAATGCTAATGGCATATTGTTAGCCATTGGTTACAGGTATTAATAGGAACAACCCATTGTCTCTTGCCATAGCTTGTGCATATTTCATTAGATAAAAGTTTATATGGTGCGTCAATATTTCTTTTATTATTGAACCTCACAATGTAGTAGTTTTTTACATTTTTTCTGGATTTCTTCATGAACAACATGAATTTCCTTCATTGTCAGGCAGTGTCTGCCCAATTGACTCCATGCTTTGTGCTCTGAGAGTGGTTTAATTTGAATGGGCCAGTGGATGGATTGCATTTCAATTTGCTTTATAATTTGCAGGTCTCTTTGTGCTCAGGTGTTCAACTGTGATATAAGTTGCTTCACACTTGAAGGCAATGCAATGCAACCTGTAAGCAGAGCCTCAATGCTCTTTGTACCACACTCATCTAATATCTTGCATTGTATTGTGTGCTACACACTCAGGTCTGAGAACTATTAGGTGTCACCTGCACAAATCATCTGAAAGTGGTTTGAAAACTCATAAAGTGTTGACAGTTATATTGATGATTTCTGTCCTTAAATATGACCAGTAGCACAGAGGGGTTATTAAAGGGTTGATCTTTGACATGAAAAGTCAAACCCCTTGACCTTAAGACTTGAAGTTATTGCAACCTCAGAAGAAATAATGTCACTGCTATACACATTATACAGGTGTATATGACATTGTGTGGCTTGGGTGTCATATCTCAATCAACATATCAATTGAAATCTGGAGGGCAATATTTGATATGGAAGCATGACTAGCCACAATATGAAACCTTGAAAATATAAAAGAATATATGGAGAATGGAGAGGCATTTTTTCATGAACGTTCAGCCTGTTGTGATAATCCTCCTACGTTGTCCTCAGCCTATTTCTATTGCTGAACAATAGGTTATTAGGCATTTTATTGTATTTAGCCCAATAATGCTGTGATGATATCTACTGACAAATTCATGAGGAGAACAGACGATCAGTTAGCCAAGTACTTCATTATTCATCAAATGACTAAGAGACTAAAAATAAGAATGCTAATTTTTTATGCCAAAGCAGTATCCCTGTGAGTTTGTCCGAGGACAGGGGAGTGCAAGATTGTAAATCTTTCTTGAGCTGGTGCAAGGGAGTTAGCGGGTGGAGATATTACCCTTGAAGGGGGTGATAAGGGGACGTAAGGACTGCTCAAGTATTGATGATCCCCGTCAGTTGCGCCCCCGCGGGATGCTCCCTTGCGTTTATTGGATGCATTGTGCAATTCCACCAACCGACACATTTATTGCTCCTGTATATTGAAGGGATTTTTCTCACTCAAGGTTTCATTTGAAGTGAAGTGACAACCAAGAAAAAAGACTTTTAACTGTGTTTTGCACCACAGAACTGGACATCGCGTCCAGTGGCTGCTGCTATCCTATTTGCAGTGACTGCAACTGGCAGACTGAGATGTTGATATGGAAAATAGTCAGGCATGACTGTAGAGCTCAGAGATAGAATCTGAAACAAATCTTGTCACGCAAAGATAAACTCCAGCTCAATTCAGTCTTTTATTTTCAGTTTGTGCCTCAAAGCCTCTCAATTGCATTGCTCACTTTTATCTGCCTGAATGACTTTCCAGTAGACTAAACTACAAACAATTGCTTTTGACTGTCCCAAAAATGCCTGAATATCAGAAGTTATAGGATAACATTCAGCAAACCTAAACTGCTTAGTCTGATTCTAGAATTTCAGAAGTGTATTGTCATTCTTCATAGGATAGTAAATTGTATTTGTATATTTTTGACAGGGCATTGAAGTAAGAGTGGACTTACGCATTGTTGACCCTTCTTTGAAAAAATTTTGTAATATTTTGCATTATTGTTAGTCTTTGCAAGTGAAAGCCCATTTAGGGCAGTTTATGCCATCCGAGATGGAAATTGTTATCATGAGGCAGCAGGCGATGACTTTGGCCCCTGGTGATTAACTCCTTTGTATGGCGGCTTAATCAAGACCAGTCTGGCATAGAATGTGAACCGCTAAGTACGGGCAAAAGCATTAGCCAGGGTTTGCTGGATTTATGTGCAACCAAGCTGGCAGGGGGATCATAAAAGTTTTGTGTGGTGGTACATACTCAGAGATAACTGTTTGTTATGACTAATTCTGTGAAGTCACTGTTAATTTTGAAGACAGTGATTACAATATACTTCGTATATTCTAAAGCGGCATTTGTAGCTATAAACAATCTGCTTAAACTAGATACGAGTTTTGGAGACTGAGCATCAAACCGATTGAAAATTATAACATATTTTTGTTACTACTACAAGAGAATGACCGAAGTTTAGCTTTGCGTGCAAGTCATATATATGCAGTGTACAATGTGTGAGAATGGTTTAGATTTGGTGAAAGAAGCCCTGAGATGATAACCTTTGAATGGTACAAGAACAGGTCATTCTTTGGAATGATTTGTATTCACCGATCGATAGGAGTTGAACTGTGATTAGTGGTTGAGAAAGAGGCTGGGTCATGTGACTAGCCACGTGGGTTTTTGAGCACCTGGTGGGGCATGGCACTTCGCATAGAGGCAAGATTAGTCTCTCATTGCTCTGAGATTGAATAAAAGGTCTTCATTGTGGGTGCAATGGGGGAGAAATCAATGTAAATGCTGGGTGTAGGAGCGCGCAATGCAATGGGAGCGAGGCATAATGGCTTGTTCACTTCCTGTGGGTTCCTTTAATATTTCATCAGTGCTGTGACCTCCCATGTGTTCCCAGGTGAACACAGGCCCTTGTGCTAAACACACCCAGACAGATGCCGCTGACACAGAGACTATTGGGATGCCAGCAAACTGCTTTCGTGTGATTAATAATGCATTCTAACAATTGTCGTGATGCTAACGATGTTACACATTGTGCTAGACACAGATGTTCTGCATTATAGAAATGGCTTAGAAGTTATGTCTGTGGCAATGTGCATGGTCCATGGAATGGTCAAACTGGTCCTATGTTTCAATCTAAGCAATATTCGCATTGCGGTTACAGATAATAACTAATTGATTTGTAAGGCAGGTATACACATTGCGTTAAAAGGTTAACTTACGATGGTTATTCAATTGATGCCCTCATACAAATGCAGATATTAGAAAAAAAAACGGTGTTAAGAAAATTCAGCAATGTCCATGCAGCTACAAGAAATATGTTTAGCATTTTGGCAGTGCAATTTGCCCACTTGTTCGGATCAAAAATACATGGGATGCCAGAAGGTAGCGATATGATGTGAAGGACCATGGCAATAACGTGTGAACAAAATCCCAAGGCAATAACGCCTGGTGTATATTGATGCAAAAAATAAAAACCTTGAGGACATGCAGATACATTTGTGAAATGTGGGGTAACTGTTTGTGAAAATCTATTAAAATGTTTGCTTTTCTTAAAATCTTTGCAGGGACTACTTTGTAGTGGTTTCTGCTTAGATAGGTTCTATGAATTTGGACATACTTCTGTATGAAACCTCTGTGGCAGGCACACTGAAAAAGTGAACATTGCTTTTAAAGTGATGCTCGAAAAGTTAAGCTTTTCTTATCTAACATAAAAGATGATGATGGTGAAGTATGTTGATTTGCTAGACTTTTATGAAAGGGGTTGGAAAGAAAATATTGATTTTGCAGAATTTATGCCAGTCTGAAGTATGATTGTATGCAAACATTGCGTAAGTACTACATGCACAGATGCTGCTGTAAATCTTGATATTTGGCACATCCAAATATTACAGGAAAACAGAGAGGAATAATTTCATCCTGTGGACCTCATGAGGACCTAATGCCTGGGTAACCGAGCACCGCTTTGAGGAATGAGGAGCTGGACAAGGTGGGAATTGTGGGTAATAACCGCCGTGATTGGAGGTCCCGCAGGAGAGCGGGGAAAGGCGGGTGCTGATCGGATGAGAAGGTTGCGTTACTCGGTGCAACTGGGCTGTCAGTCGTGCTTACCCTTGAGTCCACAACCTTTTGGTTATTCTGACTTAGTGGTCACTGCAATGGCACAGTCATCAGTCAGGGTGTCATTTCTGCATCAACATTGTGTGTCTGATATGGGTTAACTCGTCTCTTAGGCTACTCAAGTTAATCTGTATTTTTTGTAACATTTAAGGTCGTCAAGTTTTACAACTTTCTCTCCCTTCTTACTGTCCCAATGGCTTTGTTTCAATATGATTGATACTTTAGGAGTTGTTCTTTTATATTTCTTTGTACCTCTGGCTCTTGACATTTCTTCTGAGGCCGTCTTTCGAATACTGATATTTGGCTGTTTTCAGACTTCTTTCTATGGCAATGTATTGATTATATGTACAATCTTCAAAGTTAGTCTCAATTTGAATGACATCTGTATATTGTTTATAAAATGATTTCATAAGCGGGTTTTTTATGGTGTTATTCCCGAGTTACGATACAGTTTGATGGCTTGATAAGCATGTATTTGAGGAAGAGGTGTCTTTCGGATAAACGTTTCACTTCTTGAGTCTTCTTTGAGTAATTGGCAGATAGTGTGTCTTCTGTGCTGTCACCGGGGATTTGTAATTTAGTAGTTATTTATGCAATTTGCCAAATGTTGAAGGGAAGTTGAAGAAAAGTTATTTCTTTGCAGTTTGCTAATGGTGTTTCATGTTTCCCTGGAGGTTATTGTATTGAATGGCATGTAGATAGGAGAGATACAACTGGAGGGACATGGGCAGCAAATGACAGACCAATTAAATGCTGCAAACCATTCCCTGACAGACTAATTACTGGCTAGAGTTTCAGAGGAATTTGTAAGTGGCCTCCCTAAGTATACGTCTCACAAGGGACCTCAATGCTCTGCCTTTTTCGTTTTTTTAGGACCCTAAAACATTGTGTGTCTCTCATCGCAGACAAATACAGCTTTACACAACTGACTTGTTTTCAGCATTAACAAATTTGTTTACATTTGTTTACATTTGTGCCTGTTTGAGCGGAATATCTGTCTGTCTTGCTTTGTTCATGAAGCATGAGAATGACATTTGCTATTTTTAGCAGCATTTTGTGAAAATGGTTGGTCTTGGCCATTTGTTGAAAATATACTGTACTACCAGAAAATTAAGATATCAGATTCTATATTAGAGTCGTTCATTTGTCAGAAGTTGTCTCATTTCAACTGTCTGTCAGATTTCAATGAAGTTATTTGCTTGTGTGTGGTGACCACAACAGCTGGATGAGATTGAGCCCATTGTGAAGTGCTTAATATGACCCAGTATGTCACTGAAGCCCTAGGGCTAATGCTAAATAAATTGAGTAGACACAATGAGACCTGGGGCTCTCTTGGTACACCCAATAAATGCTCAGAGTAATTGGGAAAGTGGATACCAAAAAATCACCTATTTTCTGCAGGGTGTGACTTCCACAGATGCAATTAAGATAGTATTGATGTGGTGATTGTGGTCCCACAAGAATGAATAGAGTTGTCTGCTTAAAAAAAAAGTAATTTCAACTGCATCGCAGTGTCACAGAAAGTCATTCGAAGCTTGTGATTAACATCAGGTGTGTCCTGACATGCATGAAGAAGCTACCTTCACTGACAGAACAAGAGAATCAAAATTTTAATATGTTAGTTTTTAAGACCCGTGTTTTTTTTGCTGAATCGAATGCCATTCATAAAACATCCCACAGGCAAGATCATGGATGATAGACAAATATCTGGCACGTCAATTGAATGTACTGACAATGACACATAAAATGTTTGTGAAGATGTTTTAGAAAATGAATAACTTGCAGGAGAAATCCAAAACATCATGCTTTGTTATCGCATAACGATTTATGAATCGTATTCTGAGAAGTCTGTTTGATGTTTTTGATCTGTTCTGTCTTTCATTCCCAAGTTTTATGAGGAGGAATATTGTAAATATTATTTCCAATACCAAACATTCCTGAGGTAGACTGTGCTATTGTATGCATAAAATGATTTCCATACAATCTCTGGTGCAGCACTGAGACCTCTACAGTTGACAGATAACTTGGCATTTTTGTCATCATCGGTCACTAAAACTTGCCAAGCATTATTCGAGTAAGGTTAACCGAGATGTGCTCTATATCTGTTTCCTTCTCTCTGCACTTTCTTCACATTGTGCCTTCTCTGTCCCCTTTGCTACTGTCAGTCTTTACTACCCATTAGTCTGTACCTCAGTCTCTGTCTCTGTCTTTTGCCTTCATTTTTGCGGGGGTGGGGCTTAACTCAGTGGTAGCACGCTGGGCTTCCAACCACTGGGTCCCAAGTTCGATTTCCGGTCGAGCCTAAGTTGGATGGCTGTTTTATCCATCATCTCATTGCCATGGTCCCTGCCTGTCCTAATTAGGTGCAGAAACACAGGACATAAAGCCCTAATCCACCCAGCCCCAGCCTTCATTTTTGCATTTTGTTTTCTCTTGAGATACCTTATATCGTCTGTCTTTTGTCATTCTATCATTGTGTCCCTCGTTTGCATGAGGGTTGTGTTTGGGTCTGCAAATTGTGGCATTTAAGGCCACCTAAAGAAAGGAGAAAAAATAACAGTTTTGACTGCTCTCGAAGCACACACTTCACATATTGACCCATTGTGCTTGGCTGCCTACCACAAACGCCATCAATTATAGACAAGTATTAAATAAACAGCACTAATTGTAGTTGCTTGTCTGCAGGCCTTTTTTGGGCCCTCCATCCAATATTGATGAGTGAAGAGAAAATAAACCTACAAGGGAGGTTTTGTGTCCTAATGATGTCTTTTTATGAGCAGTTAAATGTCATTGCAAAGAGGTTAGTCATGTTTTCCAAAAAAACTGAACTATTGAATTTAGTGTAATTATGGTGTAAATATTGATTCATCCATATCAAAATGTACTGGATACAGGGAAATTGAATTTCATGTAGTGTGGTCACTTCCATGGAGTTTTAGGGAAGAAAATCTACGAACATTTTAAATTTTACATTAATTGAATTCAGTCATTATATTCCAACTGTACTTACTGAGAGGCCTAAGGGCAAAGATTAAATAAGTTACAATAACTACAGAGAACTACGTAGGTTATGGAGGATGGAGGAATAGAGGGGAGCATGAGGCCCTGGGGGCAGAGGCAGGAGGTCCCCTGGAGGGCACAGAGGGGGCCCCTGGGGCAAGAGGGCCTTGTTAGGTCACCCAGCATCAGGTGAGGTCTTCAAATGCAAGGGACCTGTCACCACCTCTGTTGCCACCCCTGCTTGTCTCTCTCATTAACTCCTCCCTGGAATTTTCAATTCAAATTCACCTCATGCAAAACTGACACAACGCTGGCTCCAGCTGACTGTTAGTGCACTTTGTACATTTCATTCCTTTTAATGCACTGCACGGCTGTCCAAATGCTGATGTATCATTCAGTACACACAATGTGTCAAAATGTCGTGTCACAAATCGGAGAACTTGTCATGTTCTTTACCAATTACCTACAGGTCTTGATGCCTCTCATTTTGTGTAAATCAGTACAGTTTAGTCTAAATTTATTACTCAGCATTGTTATCAATGAATCTGTTCAGTTTTCTTTCTCAAGGAATTCACTATTTGTTGTTGGATTCACAGAAACCTCAATCTTCGATTGATCGTTGCAAGTTAAAAATCCTAACAGAATTTAACATACTATTCTGTAGAACAAGAGAATTCATTGGAAGCGTATCTGCACTCCTTCCACCTCATATTGACTGGGAGCATCATCGAATTCATCCGCTCACACATTCGACAAGAGTCCTTGTGCAGCGGATGTAACAATTCATGGGACATGTGAATTGTTGACATCCAGTGTGGACTTACTGCAACTGCGAGGTGCATTTAGCCCCAAGGCAGACAATTCGCAATATTAAGACATCGATTGGATGAAAAATGGCTGCCCAATAATCAGTCGTTGTGTTGCTGAAGTGCCAGTACTTTGCAGATTTGAGGTTGTGAACCAAGTTCTTCTCTATACAATTTTTACTGGAAACGTGTCTTGTCATACTGAGTCTATTAAAAGGAAATGGATCAGTCAGGGTGACATGGAGGAGGAAATTAAAGGAATCAAAGTCTTAATGCGTTGTACAATTTTAATCCTGAAAATCTGATTTCTGTCCACGACAGATTTTGCACATCATGAGGTCTCTTAGTCTGTAGTCGAATGAATTAGAATTTTGGTGGTCCTAAATATTTTCAGTGAATCGTGAATATTGATATTGAATGTTTAATATTCTGTGATTGCAAAAGCTTTTTTAATCATATTTATGGCATATCATGTCTTCACCATTCATGATGATTATTTAGGTGAGCCATCTTTCCATCTCTGGTATACATAAATGAGAATGACAACATTGATCATTTTAGTCCATCATTTTCTGTTTAGTTAATGTATTGACAATTTATCTGAGACATAACTCTGAGCAGTGCATTGTCTTGTAATGCTCGTCTCTTGGCCAGCTACTCTTGAATGATGAACCATTCTATGTTATTTGGGTGTTTTATGTGACAAGTCGAAAATAACTGGAGAAAAGGACTTCCTCCAGACCTGTGACTTTTTTTGTCACTTCAAAGGACATTCATATGAAGTCAGTGACACATGACAAAGCCTCGCAATTTTATGGCATGCTCCCTGACTTTTGAAGTGAACATCCACCCATACATTATATTTGAAACAAGCCGAGTGCAGAAGCCACTGTTTCATTTTAAACATGGATTTTGTTCTACCTGGTCCATCAAAATGTTGATGCAGCTTGGGTATTAACTCGATAACAAGCCTGGTCTGAAATAGAGGCCTGGTACATTTTGGCGTTTTGATTGCATGGACTGAAAATTAGACTCGCGATGTAGTTTAAACCCTCACATATCTTGTTTAAACTTGTTTAAAAGAAAAGTGGATGGGGTGTTATAAATGAACAAATGCATTTAACTTGGCTCCAAAAAAAGTGCCATAAACGCCTTTAACAGATTCATTGCTTGAATTTCGTCTTAAGTTAGCCTTTCTGCTTGAATTATTTTCCTTCTGACTCTAAATTATATGAACTTTGTTAGAATTAAGTTTCTATTTCAGGGCAACTTTGTTTTCTCTGTGAGGTCTTTTCTTTATTTTATCTTGACAAATGAGCCCTGCGATTGCTCTCTTGAATATTATTGCCCCCGAGAAATAACAAAATGTGGGGGATTTTGATACATGGCCTTCTTAATTGGCTGACTCTTAGATTGATCCAGTTAACACTAACATAGCTTGACAGTTGAGACTTGAACAAGCCTTTCTGATTAATGTGTGCTCCCATCTTGATTCCTTGTTCTTTTCCCCTTCAAACTTTCTTTGGAAATTCCTCTATTTTACTCGTATTTCCGTTGGATTTGAAGGGAGTCTTGGAAATGTCTTCGTTAAGTCGATTAATTAACTGGTGGCTATGTACATAGTGAATGGCAGGGCAATTTGTGAAGCACAAGGCTAGTGGCTGGGATACTCAAGTCTTCTCCAAGATGTCTCTTGATTCGTTTAGTATTGAACCAACCAAGGCTACAGCTCAGTCAGCCCTGCAATTGTTGGATGATGGGCCAAGGCTCTGCGACTCAGCTGAATGGGGAATCTGCGCATACAATTGAGAACAGAGATTTGGGAGGAAGAGGTGTTCTGCACTACTTATGCATATATCATTTGGTTCTGGTATTGTATCCTAAATGCGAAGTTGTACCAAAATAAGCAGTCTTCTTTGGGACATGGGGGTTTTTTAAAAGCTTCATGAAACGGTTAATGAAGATAGTGGTCACTTAAAACGGATTGTGGAATTGAAAGATCGTTGTTAGGATTTGGTATTGGTTTCACATCTCTGCTTTAACAACAGGAAACCACTGGAATCACAATTGAGCTGCTCTAGGAGTAGGACTCCACTCCAACTGTGGGAAGACATAGTCCTTCCTGTTAGACCCATCTAATGAATCACAAAGTGACCCAATTATTCTTGGAGAGGATGGCCATTCTAATGTTTGCAATTAGCGATCAAGTGAGCCAGAGGTTGCTCCATACTTCAGGGCCAATGCAATGGCCCACCATCCCCAGCCCCTCAGCAAATTAAGGAAATGAGTTTGGTTATCATTGCTTACAATCTAGATTGTGTACACGTTCTCCCATCTCACTCAGAACATGCTCATGTTTGGATTAGAGATGGCATTTTCAAATTTCAAGGCATTTGGGTGAAGTTTATCCTGGGTTGAAACTTTGAGAAAAAGTGGAAAAAGTTGCTTGGAAATGTTGACTTAGGTCGTACGGTTGATGTCATTATTTGCATGTTGTTGATAAATACAAGCCCATAAATTGCAACAACAAAAACAACGGAGGAGTGTCTTGGCTTTTTGTATGTTAGGTCCTTATCTTCAGTTATCCCTTGTCTCTCATTTCTTCTGTCCTCTCTTCTCATTTCTCTCCTCTGCTCTCCTCTGCTCTCCTCTGCTCTCCTCTCCTCTCCTCTGCTCTCCTCTGCTCTCCTCTCCTCTCCTCTCCTCTCCTCTCCTCTCCTCTCCTCTCCTCTCCTCTCCTCTCCTCTCCTCTCCTCTCCTCTCCTCTCCTCTCCTCTCCTCTCCTCTCCTCTCCTCTCCTCTCCTCTCCTCTCCTCTCCTCTCCTCTCCTCTCCTCTCCTCCACTTCATTTTTTGGCTGGGCCAGAGCATGACATTTCTGTTAGACCATGACAGTTGCATAATAGGATTGGCTGATTAAAGCATCTGTCATGACTCCGCTCGTGACCTTGACATGACCTCTGCTGTGTCATGTAGTCACGGTGCACGTGGCACATTGAGGTCCCACTCTATCAATGATGGTTGACAAGGCTTTACTGGCATCAGCCTGTGTATCTATGGCTCCAAAACAAGGCCAGTTGTTGTAACAAGCTTTTGAGAATCTGCTATTTATGCCACAGGGTGTTACAAACTTGTAAGCTGTGTATGGTACATGGTCAGATCAAGTTGTTATCATCTCAGCCTCAGTCTACTGGACAGGAAGTGTCCACACTGCTGATTGTAATTGAGCATCCAGTGTGAGAATTTTCCAATGTAATATTCAGTGTCTGTAATTGTTCACCGCATGTGAACTCAGCGCTGTTGCATTTTGCACAATCATTCACACATTTTGCCATGCTTTGAGGTCCTGGGTTGGAATCTTCTCTAAACTGTGTCATACTTGTGTATCCTATAGGCTCTAAAAAAAAGTATCTAATACAACCAGGCATCCGTCAAGCGAGCCAGGCATCACAATGGTAACATAAGAAGCAGAAAGATACACAGACAAAAGACAGCTGATCCTCCATGCGATTCCTCTGCGGGATGAAGTGACACTTTGAACCCAGGGACAGCCCATTTACCTTGAAATGAAGAATGCTTCCGCCTTGTTGGCCCATTCTAATGAATTCCAGGGAGCTGTCATGCCTCCCTGATACTTGCCAGTCTTCCTATGATGCCCTTTAACTAATGCTGCCATTTGTATTAACTCCTGTCTTGGTGCTTACTGGTTCTGGGGTTTTTCGCTGATGTGTATCAGGCATTTACTATAAATGAATATGTCCAGGCAAGCGAAGATCCCACTCGTAAAGATGTGTAGCTTGTTGCTCGTTTAGTTATCGGCTGATGGCCTTATCATCTCATCATATCATCCTCGAGCGGTATGACTCGGATGAGGATCGCCAGATTAGCGTTACTGATACACACAGGCTGTTGTGTATAAAAGTTACAGTCAATGAATGTTCGTGTAATTTTCTGATTTCATTATACTGCATAGTAGCAGACAGGTCAAGGTTTAGACTTTCTCAAATAAAATGGCAATTGTGCCAAGCCTGGGATACTGTATGAAAGCCAGAAGCTGCTTGCCCAGGATATCATTCTGAGGTATTATCAGGATAACACCAAAGTACTTTAAAACATGCCAATAAGGTTAAGTGATGGCCATGTTGAGAGATTCTCTCACTTGCTTGTTGTAACACAGTATTGTGAGGACTCCGAGGGCATTTTAGCAAGTGGGGTTTAGTGGAGGCCATGACTTGTCACAACCTGTGAGAAGACTGAGATTTCAGTGTCTCCTAACTGGAGTCAGGTGAGAATCAATGGCCCTGTGTTTCCTCATTTGTTTGTTGTCCGCTCTTCTGTATTCATGGACAGACCTACCTGCCAGGAAAATCTATGGCACCAACTGCCGCTGAATGTCTTGTTTCTTCGGTTGTCGCTGAGGAATAACAACGACCTGCGACTCGTTTCTCCGTCTCCCGCAACTCATCTTCAATCGCCTGAAAGGGATTCCCTCCTTGGGACTTTATGGTTTGGATTGAACTCAACAGTGAAACTATGGGTGATAGTCTGATATTGTAGGGCATATTGGTTGAGCCACCCAACGTCATAGGTTGGGTGCCATAATATGCAAGTTTATGTGGCAAGAATCTCTCTGCCTTGTAAAGACCATCACTTCCAATATGATATGTTGTAGTTCAGCCTGGTTACAAAATTTGGTTTGCCTTTTGTCGTCTGTCCACGTTCCTTTTGCGAGTGCACTGCCAGTCACCATATTGGGAGGTATGCTATACTAAGCTCTCTCAACTACTGCAGAGGTCTTCTGTTTCAATCAGATTTATTACTGTGGTTCATGGTGTTCGTTTGCATTGGTTGTAATCACAATCTGTTGTGAGAAGTTTCTAATGCATTAAATAGTGTGTCACCCATCTTATAGCTTCCTCTTAGTAGTTTGAAGTATTTCCAAGAAATGATTAATTCAGCAGAGGGAATGAAATGTTGAATTGTCTATCGGATGTCAAGGTTGCTGCTGGTGCCCTTGGAGTGACAACAGAAAGGTCAAGGTCATTGAGGTCACCCTTTCAGAAGGTCAAAGGAGGGAGTGGGTGGGAGATAGGTGGGAGAGTAGGGACACCATGATAAACATTACCTCAGGTGCTTCCTCAATTAACATGGATGGCCTGATCTAGCAGACAATGGGTGTAGAAAGACAATCTAACCATGTGCAGTCCTCCAAAGCGAGTGCGTGTTCCTAACCAGCATTGAGCAGTCATCAGAGATATTAAGAATTGTGTCTTTCTAATTCAGTCTTTTGCTGGTCCCAATATTAACACCTCAAACGCTCTTTGAAATTGCTTCGCCTGCGGTTTATTAAAAAAAATTGAAGCAAATGTAGGCGGACTAGATGAGATAGTGAACCCACTGTTGGGAGTGAAACCTGTCACAACAAATACCTCTGGTTCACATGAACAAGTTAATGCTGTCCCACTACAAGGGATGCAATACATCAGTGTTATATGCTATAGATCTTAATTTTGAAACTAAATTAATGTCATGTGACTGACCACGTTTTCGAATCCATAATCACGTAGTGTTAGTTTCAATCCTTACCAATGGACCACCAAAAGTAGTAGCTAAGAATATATATGTAAGAATCTGTGTTTAGCTGACGGTCCAATTCCAATTGTCTCAAGAGCCACCCCATGGGACACATTCTATTAATGTATGAAGTTGAGGTACTTCGAGACTTCTTGCTATTCACCTCAGTGTGTTTTGTACCACCAACAAGCTTTGATGATCACCTGGTGAATTTCAACAATGTCCTTAGTATTTCTCGTGGGGAGAGGAGCTCTAGGCCTGATTAAGTGACATGGCCTTTCAGGGGTTATGTGTGCATATTGCCTGATTGTCCCGAGTGTGTGCAAAGTGGCCAGTCTTCCCGGAATACTGATGCTCTTGATGAGAGTGCCTTTTTTCTTCTGAGTTCTGCATTTTTTTGCTGGGGCAACAGTCACTGGCTTTTGTGACGAAAGCTGTTCAGGATGATTAGTTAATTGACAGTTTTTCACTTCCAAAAACATCGTCAGAAGCCATGGCCAATCAGTGGTATGGTATTCCGCCAAATGTTCAGTTGGGTTCAAGACACGAACAGCTGTAGTCAAGTACATGTACTTGAGTATCCACTCCTTGTCAAGTACCTTAATTGTGGTAAACTGACAATCAATTATCCCCCAATACAAGGGCCATCGGAAAAGCTCTGTACTTGAGGCTTTTACATGATAAATGAAAGGACACTGTACTTGAACCAAAATGAACTTAGAACTGCACATGGAACACCAAAGGACTTTCTTTGGTTGAGCCTTAAAACTGAAGCCACTTGGTGTTAAGACCTCCATAGAAGGCATAGACCGCATTATTGGTTCCAAAAACAGTTTAAAATGTGGAAAATGCCACGATTAAGACCACATGGAGGTTAAGACAACTGCATAAAAGCGTTCCCTCTGTATTTGTACGATTACAGCTGTGTGCGAATTGAGAATAGCATCCAGCCCAATAAATGGATATTATGGTGCGGACAAACAACATGCTGTGGTCTCTTGTAACAAATGCTGTCTTGGGTTTCACTTATGGTTAGGCCTGTGCCCACATAAGCAGAATATTCAGTGGATTAAGCAAAAAGACCTATGTATCTGGTTACGGGAAAATAACAGACGTGGTGGTGGGGGGTGTCAAGTAGAAACAAATACCAAGAACAGCTGACTCTGAAGAAATGACAGTGAGCGCTGCTCATTAATCTGCTGTTGTGGTGTGGGTGTTCCGTTGGAATGCCATCCAGTTATTGTGTTCAACCTTTAGATTAAGTTCTGTAGGGCCCTAGGGGCCAGATCTGAACTTTGAAACATTTATTGATCGATTGACTGACTGACTGACTGACAAACTGACTGACTGACTTTTTCTTTACCAACACTTCTTCTGTGATGATACCCTCCAACCGCAGACAATATTGCACGTATCTCTGCTAGCTGTGATTGGGCGAAGGGTTGGATCTTTTGGATCTCCACATCAAAGGGGCAAAGAACTCGAAGGAAGACGTTGAACAAACCTGACTTAAAGGGGTGGGACAGGGGGAGGGTCAGCACATAGCATGGGTGAGACTTCTTGCCCTGTAGTGGCTCTTACTTTGGCACTGTATATATTGGGGTTGTATAATCCTAAAAAAACTTTCTTTACTGGTCGAGTACATCTGTATATATTGAATGGCTTTATAGACTGCTTTATACTTAGTATTTGGAGCAAATTAATCTCAAATGTCCCTGTTATGCTAGACTTGGTTACAATTTGTCTGGCTTAACTGGCATGGCTCATGTTAAGTGTTACAGGGTTCTGTTATGCTTCTTAAGGATTCCCATGTACCCTGAGGGAAAGACAATATTGTGGTGTCCTTTTTTGATTCTGGTCTATGTTATTCAACAAGGCGGTGTTATGTTACTTGCGTTTGTAATATGGCAGCTTGCATGACACTATCCAAACATACTGCATGAATATGCTGAACCCGAGTGGGTTAAGTAGACAAAACAGGACCCCACAAACTTCTCCAGTTTGTAACAGAAGGGCCCACAAGGATAGATACAAGGTGCCAGAATTAACTCTGGGATCAGGTCACACCATTGTGGACCTTTCATTTATTTCTGAGGGCATCCTCGAGTTTTCATTTAGATGAATGGAAGTATACTGTGTAGGTGTATGTCACTGTTGCTCCCTCATACCTGTAATCATGTATAGTATTTACCCGATTACAAGCCGGGTCTCAGAGCAGCTTACCATGTTCAGATAATTACAGTGAGATTGAAAACAAAAGGAGGAATGTACGCATTTTAACTCGAATAGACGCTGGTCCCTAATAGAAGCCGGGGAAAGAGCCCTCTCAATGATGTTAAAGTACTGGTGTCTTATCAAGCAAAAACGCTATTTTGTATACCTTGTGATGTTGTAACCTATACTATTAATCTCAAAGATCTGAGGTCTCACTGTAATTAATCAGGGCAGAGTTGATTGTAACAGATCACATGGGTTGATCCACAACATGAAGCAAAATACTATTTGGAAATGTTGTATTGTGGGCTTAAGTAGTGTTCATGACTTCAGCTGCAACATGAATGTGGCTGGAAATTTCTTTCAAGAAATTCTGCTGTCATTCCCACCACTGCGAAAGACAGTGGAGTGTTGCAAACATATTGGCCACTCTTTAGAAAGTTGCGTATATTATCAGTTTGCCTTTTGGAGGATGAATTATTTATCACATCACAACGAGTACAAATACCTCTTCATCTTTATCGTTGATATATTATGTATAATGCCATTAATTGTTTATAAGCACCCATATGAAAGGGTGTAAACTTTCCTTACACTTATCTCATTCATGATTATGAGAGATGCTTTTTTGGTTGACACCATTTTTTGGCCATTAAGCCACCAGGTGCATTGCGACCACATGGCACCATGCAGGAATAGAAAGAGACAAATTGGGAAACAGGCTGAGAGCCGCATGCCGGAGTAGCTCTTCGTGGGGACAGTTGCTTAAACATGTGCTAAAGCATGTGCTATAGACACCCGCAACATTCTTATTGTATTCTTGCTTCATGGAATTTGTGTAGAATGAGAAAAGGGAGAATTTGATGATTCGTAGGTTATTTGGAGTGTTCCTCTTCTTCACCTTTTGGCACTGAATCGCACAAATTATTATAGAATTTACAGGAGTTGTATACTTTATTTTCAGAGCTCAAATATCTGTATGCATGGAATAAAATAGGTTAGAATTTAAAACCAGCACCAGGATTCCTCTCTATGTTCAAGAAAATGATCTAATACCAAGGTGGTCGTATTAAAGAGGGGCTTTATTGTAATGCCAAAGTGAGGCTGGTCCGATGTTTTGAGTTCTGGTATTGGATAAATTAGAATAACAACCCTGTAAGGTGCAACTTTGACTCGTGAAATACCTTGACAGCATAGTAAGAAAACGCGTGTAATCTTTGTGTATTGAGTGGCAAGATTGACGGTCCACTGTTGGTTAATAAATAAACTGTGGTGTGTTTACTGAATCTGCATAATACCATGGAGTCTCTAGTGACTCCATGATAATACTCCGAAGATGTGATGACCTTGGGTGGCCCTGGAATGTTGTCAATGTCAACATTTGATATAAGAACATGAATGGAACATATGAATTAATTTGGCAAGTGACTGTTATAAAGTTTACAGATTTTTTTTAGGAAGAAGCCTTCAAGAAGGGAATTTGTTCTTGAAGATGATTTGGAATGTAAGAAAGCAAAAAAAGAATCGAAGATAGAGTGATGTGGAGGTGAAAGAAAGAGTCAAATATTAGAGAAAAGGAGACCATTAAAGAGAGACTGACTTTTGACTATCCAAAAAAAGAGATTAAGATGGGCCATAAAAAGGCAACTGGCTGTGTGACATGCACTCTAATGTGCCTGTAGTGGGACCCTTGCAGTTGGCTTTATTTGCTAAACATTCAAAACATTTGGTGAACCAAGTGAAAAATAAGAAAGTATTTGTTTAATGATAGTTACCTGGCGTAGCCGTGCACCTGTTATTAATCCTCTTGATCTGTTTGTAAATGAGATGGTTCTGGTATTTGACATTGGCCATTTGACCACGTAGATTGGTCACTTCTTCGTGCATGCTCTGCAGGAGACTGACCACGACCTCCAGAGGCTCCTGCTCCCGGCTCCTCATAGCCGCCGTGCCCTTGTCACCGGCCAGGAGGCCCACGTCCTGCCCGGGATTCATGCCCCCCTCCACACCTCTGCCCTGCTCCTGCGCTGCCTCCCAATGAGTCACATCATTGGCTGTTGCGTTGAAGTTACGCAATATTGGATCCTTTGGATCATCCTCGTAAGTGTAAAGCACCCTGGCCTGTGTGTGGCACCAGGTGATAGCAGCTGTTAATAGAAGAGTAATTGTCCACATTGTTGGTGCTGATTCCCCGTGTGTACACACTCCTCTCTTGATTCACACAGCTCAGTGAACAACTGGTGAACCTGCCACTTAAAGCAGCGCTCCCCTGCGCTGCCCGCCTTTAAGGGAGGGGGCCTAGGTGGCGCCTCTGTGCAGAGGGAGGGACAGACAGAAAGAGAGACACAAGGAGAGACAGAGTGAGAGTTAAAGGCATAGATTTGGGTTCCAGATATCAGGCATGTTGTGATTGCAGCAGGCTGTAGCCATCTGCAGGTGAATGGGCCTGAATCGGGGTGTATTCGTCCAAGGGAAATAAGTGCCTGATGACAGTGATGCTTGGAAAAGTAACTATTCTCTGCAAAAACGAAGCCAAATTATAAGTAGGGAAACTCAAGAAAGAAAGATTTCCACACAGTGTAGAACAAGGAGTACAGGACCAAAATGATAGAAATGAGAAATGTTGCATATAGCTTAGTCTTTAATAAAGCTACATCCCTATTATATTTGCAACCTCACTGGCTTATTCAGTTTATAACAATTTGGTTATTTCTCTATTAATGACGTTAAGATGGCCTACGTAGGCATTCGAGTCACGCCATGTTTCTGGTGGGTTTCATTTGTGGGTTTTCATTTGTGTGTGTCATTTGCGGCCTTCGTGTCACATTCGCTGTAAGGAATCATCTACGGGACAACTACACAGATATCGATGGACAGGACACCGAAGACGCAGTCAAAATTGCGAAAGAAAGGAATGAAAAGGAAGGGGATTGAACAGAAACAAGAGCGGAAAAAGAAAGCTTTTAAGTGCTGGGGTTTCCATGTCATGCTGGAAGTCAGCAAGTCTTTTTGGCAAAGGAGACAGGGATTGATTTTGGTGGGAACATGCAGACAGCTACATGGGGACCTGGCTGACTCCTTCCCACGTGGAGTTTGTGTCTGCAGCTCCACAGACATTTGCCTCTACATTGCTTTAAATGGAGGCAAGCAAGGCTACTTGTGTCTGCCTGGTACATGTCTCCATGTCTGCAGAGGCAGCTCTAATGCAGCCTGTCTCTTTCTCTCTCTATGTGTGTATTAGAGACATGCTTTTTGTGCTTCATGGTAATATAGCCTGAAAGATTATACATGTATTGACCTTTTTTTTTGTTGGTTATATCCCGACGCTGAAGGGATAAAGGCAACAAAAATGTTAGGTAACTCCCGACTATGAGGGATATAACTAACTTATACTCCATTAGGCATATGTACTAATTTGTTTTGATTGTTTATTTTTGCTGAATTTATTATGCGATACAAGTTCAGTTTGCACTCAGTCTAAGTGGAGTATAATTATGATAAATAACTAAGATAAATAGGACTTCCCCACTTCTAACTTTTCTGCAATTTGACCAACTCTTGAGGAGTTCTGAGAAACTGAACCAGTATAATTTCTAATCCTTACAAACTTACTTTCTCATTGGTTCTGTCTTCCACTGTCTCACAGACGTCCCTTCTCTATCTAGGCCTTCTGTCTATCTTGCATCCAGGCCAGCATATTGCTTGTACAAGTGTAGCAGGGAACAAATTGCATTGGACGCTCTGTCAGAAATGCAGCCCTACAAAGACCAATGTGCAGGGCAAGGCAGAATACACTTCAAACTGGCCTGGCTTCTCTGTTTTGCAATCATCATCTGTACGTTTTGGTAAACACACAAAATGACTTAGTTCATGACACATCTAGGGTCTGTGGATTTGCAGGCGGTGTCCTCAAGTATAAAACTCCTGTAAATTCTATGGACCTATGGACAGGTGCATAGAATCAGGGTTGCCAAAATGAATTGTATTTATAATACTTATATCAGGAAATTCGAATCGAATGTCCTGGAACTGTGGGGGTTAATTTCTAGTATGTCACATGTTAAGATCTTGAATTTCAATTTTTGCATAATTTATTCAAGTTTATCATCAAAATGTTCGATCTTTGTTGACCTGGTAATATCAGCACCACGTATTTCTTAGTCGTTTCTTGAAAGTTTCTTTTCCCTCTGTCTGTTTCTATTTTCGCCTCTCAGAGATCTGCTTTCAGTCTTACCAGAAGGACAGTTGGTCACCAAGTATAATCTTCATATTTTGAGTGTCTTCATATTTCCTGGGATGCTAAGCAAGTGGCACTTGAGCCATGAGGTCATTGTTATGCGTTGTTGCAGCACTGATCAGCATAAAGGGGGTTAATACCCCTCAATCAGCGCCCTCTGTAGGGACCTGTGCTGCTTCTCCATCTGTGCTTTGCCTTGGGCATCGTGAAATTATGACTGACACTTTGGAGGCATCCAAGAGACTCTGGTCGGTGTTGGACGATCCCTCTTCATGCATTTTCAAGTGTTTTGCCAACGCAGAAGTTGGTGCCATGGCACTGGGGACCCTCAAGTGCCGGAGGGTTGCCAGTTCAAGGTTCTGGGTCCGAAATCCACTAAGTTAGGCAAAGACCTAGTGAACATGAGGCATTGGTCACTCTATAACCCACACAATAGCCAGCCTCCACTTGTCGTAAATGTGATACTGTATCAATTATTGTGTAAAATTACAGAAAGTTTCCAGTTCATTGGAATGATATGTAATGTTATACTGTACAATGCTGTCTTGCACATGTTTTAGCTTTGGAATTGTTCTTACTTTTAAATGTCACATTCTGACTTATTTATACTGCATTAAACATGGAAATGAATAGATGTGTTCATTTGTATTAAGTTCTGTCGCTGTTGTGTTTGGAGCCTCATGTTTCGTGGGAGGGAGGCAGACATTTTTATGGAAATGACAAAGTTATCAAAGGGAGGCATTGAATATTTAGTCATGACACTTCGTATATAAGGTTTATGTAGGAATGAAGAGATACAGGCCCCCGAAGAGTCGTTGCTTTGTGGCAGATATCGGGAAATCTGTCCTGTATCAAGCGAAGACCCTTGGGGACCCACAGGTCATGGCGTGCCATGAAAAGCACAGTAAAACTGGCTAACTGAGTCTCATGCTGGAAAAACCATTGTTTTGGCAGGACTGGTACATTTGATGGCTTGATAGGAATTATGTTGCCATGCTGATTTGTTGCTGATAAATGGAATTTCTACTGTTGCTGCAGCAATTTTGAGGTCTGAATACACCATATTGATATATAGATATGCCGACTAATAGAATGTTTTTTTTTTCTTCCTAGATTATCTGTAGGTCTCCTATTGCATGTGAGGCCACGGGTTTTTGATCTTATGTTTCTCGGAACTTTCTCAGACCGTTTTTCATGAGACGGTCGGTCGGAAAATAAAATAAATCCCCCCAGAAAGTGGTGTTTTTTTTCATACATTTTTTCAATTAATAAATCAATGTATATACCATATTCGTTGATTTATTAATTGAGCGGCGCTGCAAAAGTTTGGCCGGCGGTGTCGAGAAACGAAAGATCAAAAAATTGTCGCCTAAGGGATAGTTTTACAAAAAAAAAAGTTATTCCTTTCCATGGTAATATATGATATGGTTTGTTTTAAAGATGATCTCTTGTGAATTGGTTTTTGGTTTAATTAGAATCAAAATGGTAGACCTTATTGAGAAAGCCTCAAACATGAACAGACTGTATTGCTGTTGATGTCTGTGGTCAAAATACCTGTGAATGCAGCAAACTGTAGTATACATAATTAATGCAATGCTATGCAGTAGAATATAGGGGCATTTGGTTTGAACTTGCCTCTGGTGACTGTCTACTGTTGACTGTTGTCATGTGCCCCTCCTTCTCAGTGTTAGCTGATCAGGCAGACCCTCCCAGAAATGCTGTCTTTGAGCAGCTTCATTTGATGTTGAATGAAACGTGGGCACTGTGTATTTGCGTATATTGATTGGAATAACTTTGCTGATATTTATGTTATTTTTGATAGTGATATAATTCTTTATTGTAACAAATAAGCAATACATTTTTTGACAATAATGATGATGACTGGTTGTGTCAGAACTTAATTCGAAGTTATTTTGGGACCACTTGTTACATGAAAAATTATGAGGGTGCGATGAGTGAGATGATGATCAGAAAAAAAATTATTACTTATCTATTACCAAGGCGAAGGTCATTTCAGCAGCTATCGTGACACCTAAGTCACATTTGTTATGTCTGTTGCCTTGTGGATTTGTAACTTCCGACAGTAAGAAGTGAGATTGTCTGTCTGGCTGTCTGATGTCATAAATCAGACCCGACAAACCTGTCCAACGAAATTTTCGGATTCTGTTTTCGGTCTTGAAGCCGTCTGCAAGAGGAATCCTGTTTTCCAGTGAACTGGGCAGGGCCATTGTTCATTTTAAGAATGAGGAATCGCAGTTGATTCTCAGTTGATGCTCCTCGCTTATCAGATGTGGGCACCTGCATGATCTTTCACAAAGTTCTGCTCAATCTGTCTGCATCTTTTACTGATCTAAATTCCATCCATGAACTGAATAACTTATTGTAGTGTGATTGGCTTTGTTTCATGACTTTTTGACCTTGGTGTTTCGTGAGTTGTGGCATCACAAATTCAGTCAGCTGTGGGTAATTCTGATTGACCAACAAATCCACCCAGTGACAAATTACTATGTACCTATCAGTATAAGAAGTGGTTATTAGGCATTATTTGATTTTATCTTTTCAGGGAAAGACGTATTTGAAGCATTTTACAAGAAGGACCTTGCCAAACGCTTACTTGTTGGGAAGAGTGCGTCTTACGATGCTGAGAAGTCAATGTTATCAAAACTTAAGCAAGGTATAATAGAATGCAATATAATTTCTGTTTATTCATTTTGGTGTACGTAGTAATTACAACTGTAGAGTGAATTTTACTATTTTAATCTTGTGGCTTATTCTTTTGCAGAATGTGGTGGTGGGTTCACCAGCAAGCTCGAAGGAATGTTTAAGGACATGGAGCTGTCAAAAGACATCATGCTGGCATTCAAACAGGTGGGTTTTAGTTTTGCAAGGCGCTAAATTATTCAATGATGGTTGATTTAGTGATTAAGATTAAAATGAATAAATATTTGTGCTTGATGTCATTCATGACAAATGTTAACTTTTTGATGCTGATTGTTGACCTGTTACAAGCAGAACACCCCATTTGTTTGATAGTGTAATTGCATAGGCTGCGCCATGCCTTGTCATCTCATCATTACATTTTGGTGCATCTATCTAATAAGCCAAATAACTTGTTATGAATATTGCAGACATTTGAATTGAAAATTCAAAGGAAGTCCTCTACAGTGTGAGTATTAATCATCGGAAATTTTCTGTTTCAGCATATGATGAACCTTAAGTCTCCTGGAAACATAGATTTAACTGTGAACATATTAACAATGGGTTACTGGCCTACGTACCCACCTATGGAAGTCCATTTACCCCCAGAGGTTAGTTGGTTTTACATCTTGAATTGATTGTACTTAAGTAGTAATTTTGAATCTCAATGATTCAATCTTCGATGTTATACTGATCTTCTTCCATTTCCTTTAATCATGGCACTTGCTATACTTTTCAGATGGTTAAATTTCAAGAAATCTTCAAGAAATTTTACTTAGGTAAACACAGTGGCCGAAAATTGCAATGGCAACCAACATTGGGTCATTGTGTTCTCAAGTCCTACTTTCAAAGTGTAAGTTGTGTATTTATTCTTCTATTGATAATATTTTTGACTCATTGAAGGTTCATTTATTCCAAGCATGTCCGTCAATTCAGGGTTCCCACAGTCATGGAAAATCCTGGAAAAATTGGTTGTCATGGAATTATAGAAATTTTAAAAAGGTCATGGAATGTAAGAAAGACAAAAAAAAAAGCATCGTCTGCATTAAAATGGGTGGTGAGGAGGCTGTAAGGGGTGTGTGGAGGCCGGTATAATTTGCAATCGTTGACTTTGTTGTGCAGATTTTATCAAAAGAAAGTCAGGGAAAGTCTGTGAATTGTCATGGAAAAGTCATGGAATTTAATTTCATGATCTCTGGGGGAACCCTGGGACTCATAGATATCAGTGGCAGATTGAACTTCTGGTTTTAATATTTTTCAGCTTATTGGGCTGTAAAACCCATTTGGTTCAATTTATGTGAATTATGAAGTGATCGATTCGAGTCTGTTCACGTTTTCATGTGTTTTTTATCTAAACAGTTGTGTCATCTTTTTAGGGCAAGAAGGAGCTTCAAGTATCTCTTTTCCAAACATTATGTCTGTTAATGTTCAATGACGGGGATGAGTTCAGCCTGGAGGACATGCGACACGCTACTGCCATTGAAGATGGGGAACTGCGACGAACATTGCAATCGTTAGCGTGTGGCAAAGCCAGAGTACTCCTTAAGACGCCTAAGGTATGACAAAACTTGTAACTGAGATTATGCATAAGTATTTTATCATTGTGTACATGTATGATAAACAGATTAGCAAAGTGTTTCCTAGCCTGGTATAGTCTGTAGTTATTCACCAGGTGGCACAGCTTTTTGCTAGAGGTGACATCTGGTGGATGCAGTCACCAGAATGTGTATAGCACATTCTTGTAAGTTTTGTGAGGCTAAAATAATAGTCATTAGTGTAAATATTATTGAAACTGGTATTTAGTGATCAGTAAATTACAATTTCACTGAATTTTCAGCTAATTTTCATCTGTGCCTTCAAGGGGAACTTATGAGCTGCATGTGAATTAAAATGATTGTTACATGTGGTGACACCTTGTGGAATACATGCATAGCACTGATGTTCTCTTTGACTCATTTCAGGGCAAAGACATTGATGACGGTGATAAATTCGCTTTCAACTCAGAATTCAAACACAAACTGTGTCGGATAAAAATCAATCAGATTCAAATGAAAGAAACGGTAAGGCAATATTATCTTTACACTATTTATTTCTGTATGAAATGACAACAATTGCTTTAGATGTCGGCAGGGATCATTCGATAGAGACTAATTCTACTGGCTGAAGGCATCTCTTCAAGAGGTTCTACACCTTCATAAGACACTGCAAGAAGTCCATCCGAAGATGTCGCAATGCACATTGGTCGATTGATGGCTTTCCCTGTTGCAAAAAAAACAACTGTTTTACTAAGAAACAACACAAAAGATATGATCTGCATCAGTTAAGACCCATTCAATCAAAGGAATAAATTACCTTTTGTCATTATGATGGATGATTCTCCTCTGGGATTGAGCATGTGCAGGCGATTTAATGTTGCATCTACAATAATTAGGTTACCGTATATATCACACCTGATACTTGTACAGTCTGCCATTGAAACATCTTGAATGGATGCTTCCTCTAGCGTTTGGATATTTGATGCTCCATCGGTGCTTTCATTATTTCCCGGTGCATCTCCTTCAGTTGTGTCAGTTTCTGCTATTCCCAGTAAAGCACTGCTCTCTTGGTTAGGATTATTTAGGTCCAGCTTCAACAAAAAATCCATGCCATCGTGGTCGTAATTATAGAATGTGATGATTTTGTTTTCACAATCTGCAATGTAAACCTTATTTCCGTAACATACTAGCTCTTGGGGCATGCTTATTTCTGATACTTCAATGGACTTAAGCAGCTCCCCATTTTCTCTGTGTATGGTAACGGTTTGTTTAACTTGGTCACAAACCAGATAGTGTTCCAGTGCGTCCGTTGTTATGGAGATAGGTAACTGAAAGGTTTCGGGACCTCCAAATTCAGACCTTTTTGTGCCAAAGATATCAAAAGTCTTCACCATAAAATCACCACAGTCTGTTATCACAATCATCCCATCTCTTGTAGTTGTTATGTCACTTGGATGCTTGAGGTCTTCCTCATCACCAAACTCAAATGTCAGGTTTCCTCTTGTATTGAAGATTTTAACCTTTTTGTGTTCATTCGTGAGTGCAATCAATTCTCCACTTGGGCAGAATGCCAGTGATAATGGCTGTCCTAAATTCACTCCAGCTTCTGGGGTCCTGAGAGTGTTCAGATACACAGCCTTGGTCGATGGCATTGCATGGCGTAAGGTTGATGCGGAGGTTCTGTTAGGTCCTGTGGAGGTCAACAGTGACCCGAGGTGGAGGTCCAGCTGTCCAGGTAGAAAATGACAGAATCTGTTTAGCCGTTCTGTGTGAAGGAGTAGATCTGGCAGGTGATAGTTCAGGGCTTGTTCTAGGTTCTCTTTGGCCTCTGATCTGTTCACTGGAAAAGAAGAACGTTTCATTAAGAAGATACCAGTATGTGTTTGTTGAAGAGTTCTCTCTATGAAATCACGTTTTGATGTAGGGTTGTCATTGATATCATTTTTCATTCTATATCGATATCAGTATGCCACTTTCGATATTGCAATATCGCAAAATTGTGCAAATTATTATTATCAGCATTCGCCGTTAGAAATGGAACCATTAGTCATAGGAGTATATTTCCCAAGTCATAGTGAAACCATTTACCTTTAATGTGATAATCCAATTTGTTAGGCAATGAGTTTGCAATTTGGGGTGGGGGCTGTGTAGTCAAGTGCTCATCATGGAACAAATGTACAATTATAGAGGATAGACAAAGAATCGAAACATGAATTTTTTCTTTATCGATATTTTGTTGATTCATCGATATACAGTATATCGATGACAACCCTATGTTGATTACATCAAAGAAAGACAAAATTCAAGTAATACTAACCCAGTTGGGTAATGGGCGAAGCATCTGTTGAAAGAAGTTGTTCAGCAAATTGGTAAGACCTTTCCAGGAGGTATTTGGTGCGGTCAAGTTTCTGGCGATCTCTGCTTATGCTGACCACATCATAAATGGCATCAAGTTCATTCATCAGGATGGCCTGGAAAAATAACACAAGTATTCTATCTAGGGACCATAGCATAGCTCTGCATTTTTGATATTGAAGTATAGGTCCGGTATGTATTTAATTTCTGTCAGCTTACTTCTTGCTCATGTAGTTTCCTGAGTACTGTCTGCACAGCTCGTCTGATGTCCGTCTTGATGGCTTCTTTGCGGATGAACAGCTCATTCTCCAGCTCCACCAGATCTGCTTTGGTTTGCGTCAGTTGCAGGATGTTGTCCTTGCTCCGAACCATCAGGTCTCTCATGTCTATTGCGAAGGTGTCTCTGACATTCTTTATTTCTTCTATCTGCAAAATATTTTATTTGTATACAGCTGTATAGCTTTAGTCTTGCCAGTGATAAAGGTAATATGGTAAGACCTTTCCAGGAGGTATTTGATTTTGATAGATAGTGTTGACCTTTGTCTTACTTGATGTCCTTGATGTGTCAAGAAGGTGCAAGGCATGCATATGGGAGTGTTGCAGGTCTCGCAGTAGTATTTAATAATCTCACCTGTGTGGAAAATGGTGAATGAGTTTTGTGAGAAAATGGAGTGAGGTATGCATTATGTACAAGATATTGGTGAAAGTTACATGGACGTTTTCATTGGTTTCATGTGTGTATTGTTGCAATGAAACATACCCTTGTGAAGCCTACAGTAGTGGCCGGGTTGTTGTCTCTCTGCGCTTTGAATCAATGTATGACTTTCTGTGATTTTAGCATTTGAATGAGCAGTGGAACAATGTTCACATAATTCAATGTTGCAATCGACACACAAGAACTTTCCAGGAACCCTCTTGTCTTGAAATTTGCATATTCCACACCATTTTTCCTGCAATGAGAGAAAATATCACAGCTCAAGTGTCTTGTCTGAACAACATATTTTTCACTTTTCTAGAGCTAATTTTTTGTGTGGGTGGCTTTGTTAGTTTATCAAGAGTTATTGGAAGAGAAAAGTTTATCAAGAGTTATTGGAAGAGAAAATGCTATCTCCTGTCTTACTGTTTGTCTCTGGTGGACCATATCAGCTAGTGTCGTCACAAAGAAGCTGTCCGGAAAGCCATCCGCTCCATTCCGAGGGATGTACACCTGTCGTCTGCAAATGGGACAGGCAAACTTCCTTGCCTCAATGTGATTGTGCTCGATGTAATAATGGATGCACTCGGCACAAAAGGTGTGCAGACAGGGGAGGGATTTTGGCTCTTTGAGTTTATCGAGACAGATTTTGCAGCTGAGGAACTGGTCTTGAAGGGTCTGTGTCAAGGAGTCATCCACCCTTTCCTCGTTAGTCTCTCCGTCTACTTGTGCCATGGTACGGTCTGAAAACCTAATGAGAAAAATCAGTGCTGATGGGACTTGTGCACATGTAATGTTGTTCGTATTACTGATTGATTGCTGTGTTATAAATAGATGGCATAGATATGACATGGGCAACTACATTAAATTACTTAGCACCTAAACTGTGCTTCTTCAACATGACTGCTATCACTCACCTTTGTTTGGTCTTTGTGTGGTATTTCCTCTTTGTGTGGGAATGTGAACAAGTACTTGCTAAGACTGGTCTTATAACAATTAGTCAAAACGTGTTGAACTGTGAAATAAATGTTTGTTAGTTCCAATCCTCTGATATTTTTTAGTGCATTAAGTTTAAGTGTATTATTTTAATCCATGACCTGCTGGACAATTTGGTATCACCTGAACTAAAGTTAACGTGTATATCAGTTCAGCTGAATATCTGAGGAATTGATTGGTCAGACACATTGGCATGAATAGCATGGACATGCCTCTGCTTGTTTAATTGTCTGAGTCATAGTGCACTGTAGATTTTCCAATATAATCCTTACGTCAGATACAGGTCAATGAACCTTAAATTAATATTGATTCCAGAGTATCGGTCTCTGAATTCTGTACCAAGAATTTTATTGTATATACAACATGACATAATATTTTGATCTAAAGAGGTGAAGAAAACAAAAACTATGTGTTAGCCAATTTTTAGCTTTATGTTATCACATCTAGTATATATACATTTGGAGAGCCCGGTGTCTCTGAAGAGGTAAGCTGATGATCCTTGGGAGAAAGCACCCATCCTTGTCATTGCCCCTTGAGCATCGAGGCTTGCTATTATGCAAGGCAATATTTCTTGTGTTAAACTTAATTAAGAGAAAAAATGCATTTATATAACCCATGATTAATTTTGCAGGAGGAAGAAAAAGCAAACACGACGGAAAGAGTTGTCCAGGATAGACAGTACCAGATTGATGCAGCCATTGTTAGAATCATGAAAATGAGGAAAACACTAACGCATAACCTTCTCATATCAGAACTCTACAATCAATTGAAGTTCCCTGTCAAGGTAACTAGAGAACTATTAACTGGCATCAAGTCTATTAAATCGTAATTGTAGAAGCCAATTAAAAGAAAGAGCATGGTCGTGTAAGATTAATAACAAATCTTATACTTCACCATGTGACCTTTTCTATTGTTCTTTTGTGAGATATAACCAACAAAATTGTTAGTTAACCCCCTCCTGAGTGCAAACTGAACTTGTTTTGCGTAATAAAGGTATTAAAACAAACAAATTAGTAAATCTGCCTAATGGAGTATAAGTTATTTATATCCCTCACAGTCGGGAGTTAACTAACATTTTTGTTGCTTATATCCCTCCACCTTCGGCTTGGGGATATAACCAACAAAATATCAATTAACTCCCTTTTATTCGGGATATAACTATTACATATACACAGTAATTTGTATTGGATACTGTGACGGCTTTTCAAACATAGAGCCACCTGAAGTTTTTAGTACTCTGAGGATGAGTTAAACTTATTTTGGTTAGAATGCAGGCCCCATTGAAATAACCAAGTTGTGTTCTTTTCTGTTATGCAGCCAGCAGATTTGAAGAAGAGGATAGAAAGTTTGATTGACAGAGATTACATGGAACGCGACAAAGAGAACCAGAACCAGTATCACTATGTGGCTTAAGGACTTGCCCTGGTAGTGATGATCTGGTATCCATGGTGATATGGACTGAGTTTTTCTTACCTTGGATACCAGTGATGCTTCATTGTGTTAATCGACCTCACCTGATATCAGCATGGATTCTGCAGATTAACATGGTAGCCATGGCGACAATGTGCATATTTAATGACTGTGTATATGTATATACAAGTATCTTGCTTTATTCTGCCATGGCTGCTTCAGTATACCAATAAACCTTGCACGGAGATTTAGATATGGAATTTACACTGGTCTCTTTCAGATATAGCTCTGACTATATAATTGATGAATTGATGTGTAATAATAAAGAGAGACCGTCCAATAGCTGGGAGTGAGTTTTTGAGCTTTTGATGTTGAGTTGGAGAAGGACGTAGTTACTGTGGGATGCGTAACAGTTCAGGTGCTCACAATGTTAAGTTCTGTCTTCATCAGAATATTCATTAATAGCAGAAGTATTTCATAAATCAAGATGTAAATAAGCTGTGTAATTCTTGGGAAAAATGTAAGTTTTGCTTACCACATTATATCATCATAATCTTGTTCTGTACTGGAAGAAGTTAGCATTATAATACTACATAAGTAAAGGTATGTCAGATGTCCCCTATTTGTTCCAATTAAACCTGCTCCTCCAGATGTATAATTGCATACAGCTGAACATATTGAAATGTCATGCCAGGCATTGCCAGGGAACTGAGCCGCTGAGATGGTACTTCTTCAGTTATTTAAGTACCTGTGTACTACATGCTTTTGCTATGAAATTATTAAAGAAGGTTTAGTGATGTTCAGTGTTTTCAGCTGTATTGCACATGTGTCAGACCACCTCAACCTTCTGAGATAACATTGGCCTTGTGTGCCAGAAATTTATGCAGGTTGCTTTTACACTATGTATTGGATTTTTCACAGACTGGTTCCACCAACCCTTGGCATTAATATGAAGAAATAAGGATTGGAAAATATTCAGCCTATGGAAAGTCCAGTTACTAATGTATCAGTTATATATGTGATGTGTACTATATTGAATGTGTGCAGCACATTTAATTGATGACTACTAACTCATTGTAATGATAAAGTAGATCTGGGCAGGGGGTTATAAAAATGCAAAACATGAAAATTTGGGGCAGGCACTCTGAAGTTGTCCTATTATGGGTGGGTGCCAGAACAGAACCAGAACTACATAAATAGCGCTGTCTACCAAAGCTCACATAGCAACTCTCATGTAAATTCCTTTTTCAGTTTCAACATCCTGCTGTCCCAGAGCTTCTAAGAAGTACTTTTAATTGGTTGCCATATCCACTTTGTAAGACAGGAATTATGTACTCTGTCATTGCGATTTCAATAGTTGTTTTTATGATGCATCTTCATGTTATTTAATTTGAATGGTTTATCAATTGTATTTATTTACCTAGGTTTCATTTGTTGTAATGGCAGTTAATTTAACGAAAGTGACACTTACTGAACTTTCACCTCTCTTCAGCTATCCTTATGGACAATAGTTGGCATGACCTAGTGCTGGCTTTTAACAATGTGGCTTGTTCAACTGCCAGAATAATTCATAATAATTGTCAGAACGATTTGTAAGATAAACACATTTTCACGTTGTGTGTCTGTTATTGTCAAGAAAGAGGTACAGAATAAAAAATGAAAGTTCCAATCTTGTTTTGGGTGTTGTGCAATTAGTTCTGGTTGTATAGAATGCATTTACAAGGGATGACCTGGTATATTACTCAATGGCTTATGGTGGCATAAATTTTATAATAATTAAATTGCCACAAAACCTTCGCAAGTAACAGCGACCTTTAAGCACGAACTGGACATCAGGAGAAACGCAGATTTAGTCGGCTTTACCTCAGAATTAGGCAGGAATCATGAATGTAAACAAACAAAAATCGGGGTCCAAGCTTTATGAAGCATATATATATATATATCAACAAAAACACAGTTGCATCAAATGACAACCTTTATTGGAAATACCTTTGCACCGTTTCAGTGTTGTTAAGCTCTGTTAAATTGCTTTAAATTATGTCACAGTTGAGCCACGATGCACGGCCGTTTTTGGCTTTTGACATCCAGTCAAGCGGTGCAGTGATTTTAGGCTATTTAACTTGGATTTCATTGACAGACACAATGCAGGGATGCTGCTGTAGTAGTTTATTGTTTCGTATAATTTACTACCAATGGAAATATCCCAGCAGTTGTATATAATATCCCACACTTGGCTGTGTTCCTCATAGAAAACCTATTAGGAACAGCCCATGTGGTGACTACTTTAGGTTGATCAGTTTCACTTTCATTTTCACTTTCACACTAAAATCACAGTTTCGCCTATTATATAGACTACTATTCATGAACACAAACTAGGTTCGAAGTAAATTTGCTATTTAAAAGTAATTTTGAAAACTAAAAGTTATTCGTAGCTGTCATTGGTCATGCCTGGACGAGACTGCAGTTCAAAGCACTTTCACTTTGTTTGCCCATTAAATCTGGAAAATGGCCGTAACTTCGTCAATTCTTGACCGATTTTGACCAAATAAAAATTGCCTTGAAGCTTAGTTTCTCTACTCTTCAAATCAGCTAAAAATTCCTATATAAATGGAATAGTTGATTTGTACCGGCGATTCGTTTTTTCCGACGATACAATCTGTTGATCTTAAACAGTCAGACATCCACAACATTGAAATTGCCATGGCCACAACTTCGCCAATTCTTGTCCGATTTTGACCAAATCAAGACTGGCATGAAGCTGAATCTCTCCTCGTACCAAATCTACTAACATTATATATGTATAATTCGTTGTTTATCCGTACCGGCGATTTGTTTTTACCGACGAATCTGTTTGTTAAACTCAAACAGATAGGCATTCAGTGTTGCCATGGAGACCAAATGCAGTGGCGTCACTGACGAAATTGGTTGCACTGAACCATGATTCTGACTAAAATACTCATATTTTTCTCATTAAATGATGAAATACATATTTCTACATGAACAAAACACAGGTTTCTATAACAAACACAATCTATCAAATGCCTATTTTTCTGCTAAAAGCCTTTAAACTTTAGAATGGGATGACGTTTTGACTTCTGTGTGCTAGGTTCTCTTCTGTGATTGGCTGCTGAGATGTTTATGAATATTAATTAGATTTGTGATCCTCACTGTTTGTGTAGGAATATCAACAGGAAAAGTACAAGAATTTGGTCAAACATTTCTTGATTTATTAGTTTTCTCAGCTAAAAATATCGGTAAAAGTGTGGGATATAAATAAAACCCAACCACAGTGGTGGATCAGCTCATTGAAACTCATTCGTGAGCTGTCTGGCTACGGAACTCACTCGTGGCTTCGCCACTCGTGAGTTCCTCCGCCAGACAGCTCACTCATGGGTTTCATTGAGCTGATCCACCACTGTGGTTGGGTTTTATTATAATCAGCAATTTCTTTTTTTTGTTTTCACACATTCCCTGCTGTTATGAGGTAAAGCACCCAAAGTGACATTCCTCTACCCTAGAGGGGTTGCGTTTGTACTGTCAGCAACTGTTGAAATTTGTACATGTGGAACATGTTCAGCTGAAATATCTCTACAGCTTATTTCACCAGTTTCATCAACCACACTAAGAAATCAAGGAATAACATAAATTTATTTCCTCCTATGTACAAGGACAACAAAATGTTACTGCATTTGAGTGAGAATAATTCATGATATCTGTTGCCAAAATGCTCTGTTATGTGATGGCACTCCGAAAAGTTTAGTTCTTCTTTTCTGCACCAGGCAGTCCTTCCAAACCCTGCAAAGTAAATAGAAAACTTAAAATTATTTGCCAAAATTAAATTTTATAATTGCCTGGACCATGTAACAAGTACAATTGCAAGCTGACTACCTTAAATGATTCTTACAAAGCTGTCCAAATTTGACTAGACTGTGCAGCAATTTTACTGGCATATGATATAAGGATTTAAAATATTAAATAATTTTGCCCACAATGACTGTCAATGAAGTAAGCCAGTAAATCCTTTCACTCAAGGGCTAATACATTCCAATTTTGCCTTACCCTTGGAACATATTCACTGCCGGTTATTCTCTCATCCCGCAGATACATATGGTATTCTTTGTTGTCGTTATCCCACCACCTTGGAACCGTCTGTAAAGATAAACATGGAAATCTTATTTCCATTTAAACAGAAAAAAATAATAGAATAATGTACAACATGAACATGTATGCCTATGACTGGGTGGGCAGCGTATCGACTATATTTTACTTGAATGCCAAACAAGTGCACAGCCACAGCAAGTCATCTGACAAATTAACATTTCAAACTATTTTATGTAGCACCTTTTCTCACTTAGTCACTAAGACAAGATCTAGACAATGAGAACATCACTGATTATTGATCTAAATTAGTTGAAAGCACTGTTAACAGTACTTAGCATTGACTGTTCTACATTAGTAGTGTGCAATAACCATGCCGAGACCCTCAATTGGCCATTGTTGACACTCACGGACTCAGGTAAGCCAAATAAATTTAGTTCATTTCACTTGATATAAACGTGGGAATAGCAATACAAACCTTTCCATTTTGAGTGAAATAATTAATGACTTTAGATGCGAAAGGTGGGATCCCAACAAAGACCATAACAAGGCCTAAACTGGGCAAAATTTCGTACCACATCTTGCGATGTAGCTGACTGTCAGCCAGCGGTCAAATGTGGACGAAATCGGCAGGGAGGTCGGAAATAGGTCCCCAAGTCTGGCAATTACAACAGGCGTTAGATTTAGCCTTTTTCTGTTGGCTAATTTGTGAAGTTGTGCTTTAAATACATGTATAATCTATGTAAATACATAATTATAATGTTTTATGTTTAAAGATTTGTGTTTTTAGTCACCAAATCGAATTTGCAAATTTCAGGGCGACTGCTTCCGAATCTCCCAATGATTCGCGAAATGAAGTCACATTCCCGCAGAAATGGTTAGATTCCGCACACAATCATTGTTTAATTCCCGAAGAAGCTCATCAATATTTGATACCAGTCATTTTCGATCTTATAATTTTATTTAAAGGTTCAAATTTCCAACGGATTTTACGATTACACTGTAATCAGTAATTTAACATAAACATTCGTCACCGGTGGACATGGATGTGGCTTCATGCTTCAAGTGTGACAAGTGCATGGGTTGTTGAAGAAAGAAGCAAAACATGACTCAAACTAAAAAGGTGGACGATGTGAAAGAAAGGAAGGAGACCAAGAGGAGGGAAAGTCCACCTACAAAGGTGTTTAAACTGTACAGTAGTCCGCAATGTACATGTATATATATGTACATGTATATATGAAAGTGAAAACAAGTGCATGAATTCATGACATGAAATAAACAATTTAACAATAATAATTATATGAACATTTAAATGAGTTTGGTGCAGTATCATGTTCTGTAGTTTACTTACATGGAAAAGTTAGAATAATATCCATGGCCCATGGGTGAGTTTAAATTACGAAATGACAATGTATCCTCGCAATCTGGTGTATACTATATTGTGTATTTATTGCAGGTGATAGTACGATGCCTTCCCCCCTATATGACTGCGGAATCATTCCTGGAACAGATTTCACCAGTTCCTGAGCATGACTATTACCAATTTTGCAAGCCTGATATGAGGTATACTTCATTGACTCTTAAGGGGTTTCATTCTGAGTAAATGTCAAAAAATGTTTCAAATTTCAACTAATTTCTTCTCTTTTATTCCAGCCTAAAAGGCAGCAATCCACTTGCCAGAGCCTATGTCAACTTTGTCAATCCTGAGGATATATGGCTCTTCAGAGAAAAATTTGATGGATATGTTTTCGTAGACACTAAAGGTAAATTCCCTGCCACACCAATGAAAAGTGTTTAGAAACTATAGAGAGAATTTTAGGTTCTGATATGTCACCACCTCCAGGACGCCCCTTGCTCAGGCATATTAATTTTAAGCTGAGAAATTTGATAAGTTGTTGAAAATTCATGCTGTCAGTGATTAATGTACTTGAATTCTAAACAATTACAAAATGAAAAACAGTAATTTTACCAGTATTTGGACACCCATAGGATTTTGGTCAGACTAAGTCAGTTAACAGTACATTCAATAATACAATAATTAATTGTTTTTTTGCTGCAGGGAATGAACACCAGGCTCTTGTTGAATTTGCACCATTCCAAAAGATACCGAAGAAAAAAGGCAAGAAAACTGATCTTAAAAAAGGATCCATTGAACAAGGTTTGTGCAATACTTGATATAGTTGAAAAAAAAAACTCAATTTGTTACTGTATAATTTACGTTACTTGTTTATCTTGACTCTGTCCCATTGTTTTTAGATGCAGATTACCAAAAGTTCCTGGCAGTCTTCGAAAACCCTGAACCAGAATCCGTTCCTCTTCCTGAAAGTTACTTGGAGGAGATTGAAATCAGGGAAAAAGAAAAGAGTGGTAGGTTTCATTTGAAGTTTCTCTAGTAGTGCTACCATGGGGATCTGATCCTCATTTTATTACTTTAGATGGTAATCGTCTGAATAATTATGAAAGTTAATAGGTATATTAATTATCATTTACTGTTTCAGGTAAAGTGAAAATGTCTACACCTTTGATTGATTATCTCAAGAGGAAACGGGAGGAAAAGAAATTGGCAATTCTGGTGAGTTTTGATGTAATTTGGTTTGATGTACTATTTGTACATGCATTAAGGTAAACTAAACCATTTTTGTGACATTAAATTGTACTCAACATTAACAAATTCATTGACACAGAGGGCCAGAGAAGAAAGAAAGAGGAAAGAAATAGAAAGAAAGAAACAAAGGGAAGAGGAAAAGAGAAAGAGAAAGGAAAGAGAAAGAGAGAGGATTGAGAGGGAGAAAGAGAGGTTTAGGGAGAAAGAAAGAGAAAGGGAGAAAGATAGGGAAAGAGAGCGAGAGAAGAACAAAGAGGAAAGCCAGTATAAGGTATGAGAACTATACAGACAAATGTATCATACTAATTATCATAGGCTATGTTCATTATGGAATAATTAGTTTTATTTGGTTTCTCTGTAGCTATTGAAGAAGCCAGAGAAAGAGAAGGAAGACAGCAAACAGAGTGCTGGAAAGGACGAAAAACCAAAACTAAGATTTGCAAAAGACAAAAATCGAGAGAAGGAAAAAGAAAGGGAGAAAGAGCGTGAAAGGTATGTGCTCAAGGGTGCTCTCCACACTAGTTCCATGTTTTGGTTTATAAACCTGCTAATAACTCAGCAACTTTAATTATCTTACTACTAATCTGTGGAGAACCACCTTGCAGATTTTTATATCTGTGTGCCATCCACTTAAAATAAGTATAGTTCAATTCTATTCAATTAAGCCTGCTATGAATACTTTGGATTGAATAATTCAGTAAATGACAATTTAAGTTCTTCAATGAGCCCAATGAATTTCCAGGCAAAGAGAGCAAGACAGACAAGCCAGAAGGGATCGCGAGAAAGAACGGCAGAAGGAACGAAGCAAAGAGCAGGATAAGGACAAGGCCGCTAAGACTTCTGAAAAGGGCGAATTGTATGTGTTCATTCCTGTTTTGTTAGGATTCAATCAACTGAATTGTGGCAGCTAACTGTTAAAAAATGAAATATTTACTGAATGGATTGTTTTATGTTATTTGCAGTGAAGGATCATCATATAAGAAATACAGGGATAACAGAAATAACAATAGCTCTAAGGTAAATAGGATGCAAGTTTGTATTCTTCTAAAGGGTCTAAGTTGTGATGTAGTTAATGTGCCAAAATATTGTATAGCTCATGATGAAACTTTAGTGGTCTTCACCCATAATTTATTAAAATACTTTACATAATATATAATTAGCTCCAGATTAAGCTTGCTACAGACTTGTGCTTCACATATGTTTGTAGGTACTAAAGGGTCTTCAATTCTCACCCATCAAACTGACACCCCAAAGGGTCAAAACTAGATTATTACTCTAAATGTGAAGAACCGGAAGTTGCCAAACTTAGTTGAGCATAGATTTAGATTGTGTTATGACCGATCTAGTGCAGCCGAACTTTTGGTGGCAATTAGATGAAGGGTTACTGATATATGAGGTGTTAAAAATTTCTTATTTACCTTGAAAGAAATCTCTTTATAACTTTGGATTGGTTCATTGAAATTGAACCATATTTGAGTCACGTATAGTCTTTGAGCATATAAACATTCTAGACCCAGAGGCCATTTATTTTGTATCCTAATGGCTGGCTTAGCATGAAAATGGCTGGCTAAACTGGCTGAGCCATAATACATAACGACTGATAACGGCTCATGAACTTTTTGGCATGAAACAGCTATTGGCTGGGGCCGTGGTGGTATTTGTTTACTGTTTTATTATCACTATATTCAACATTAATTATCAATCAATCCTTTTAAAAAATAAAAATATCTGGTGAATAGTTTTATATCTATATGTGACTCTTACCCCATAGGAATAACAAAATAGGTCAGAACTGACCTTTCTTGTCAATAAAAATCTACTTATCTATATCTATGGAGGAAAAAGAAATAGTTCATTGACAGAGTTAAAGAATATGAAATAACAATACATGTGAAAAAAAAGACAAGTTTGCAGTAGCATTTGGTACACCAAGATGTAGTACTGCACGTCAAAGGATTAACTTGATCTTTTACCTATTTACAATTCAGCTGCAGACAAAGTGCTTTAAAACGCCCTTGGCAGATGAAATATTGTTGTCACTTGAACTCTCTTTTTCAACCTTTTTCGCTTCCTTCAGAAATGAGAAAATATTTTCAGCTTAGAGCAGTGTCAGCAGCTCATGAGATTTCATACTAGGGTCAATCCATGCCAAATCAACCAAATTTTGGAAAGTGTCCCAGGTGACCCCCTCAAAAAATTCCGAAAGAAAAAATCATTGTTTACTCTCCTACTAGCCACATGGACAAAGCCAAAATTTCAGGTTGATATCTGCAATACTTTTTGAGATACAGCCCTTTAAAATTCACATTAATTTCTTTACTTTTAGAAACGTTCATTTTCATCAAGGTTTACTGAATTGTATCTTATGAAATATTATAGCTATATAGCTCATACTTTCAGACTAGGGCTCCTGAACCTGAAAATTCCATTTCTGGCATCATCATGATCATAATAGTGGTATCTCTATTTATTTGCCTTCTATACAGCTCTAAAAACGGGAGAAAATGCATTATTAGCGAAATGTACCCGATCTTTCTGGGTTAGCTGCACTCAAGTGGTTCATTTCACAGGCTTGAAATTTAGTTTATGGGTTTTGACAGTTTAGGTGAACAAATTTCAAGCTTTGAATCAATTCTATCATGAAGACTGTAGCAGTGAAAGGATTTTAAAAATTATGAAATAATCAATTTTAGCAAAAACATCCTTTATTTGAACCTCAAAAACACCATGTTGACAGTTAATGACAACTTTCATATTTTTACTATGTATGTAATGATATATCAAGAAAATATTTGCAAAATTTCAGCCTTTGGATAAAAGTGCTTCTATTTTAATTTAATTTTTAACATAATGACAATCTTTTAACAATTCTTACACCTATAGGCATGAATACTGATAAATATTATATAATATATTACACAGAAATGAAATGTAATACAATACAGTAGTAAATGTAGTCAGTAGGTGACATATATAAGTCTTTTGTGCTGATTTTATAACAATAAAACAATTTTCTGAGAGGGTCACCTGGGGACCCCTGCTTGATTTGGCATGGTATGACCCACTAGTCCAAACTGATCGACCACCACCTTTAATGAGATACTGGTCCGTTTAATGCTCTGCTGGTCTGTAATATCTATAAATAATGTCCACTTAAGTTTTTGTCATATTTTATCATATAGAGCTTGGAGCAGCACAAAATCTCAGAAATATTACTAATAAATCAAACCCCAACTTTCTAACCCATAAAAACCCCCTCTCAGCACTAAATGCCTTCCAGGTTTCCTATCTTCCCAATGATAATCTTTTGCCACCTTCCCTGGCCATTTGTTATGGTGGTAGAGAAGCAGCAGAAATTACAATACGGAGAATATAGCAAATTTTAAGTTGATTGATTCACCAAAGGGTTTTTATCAGCCAGAAAGCTGGAGTTTGACTTGTAGTTTCAACATTTCTTTGCATTTTATGCTGCTCCATGTCATTTATGGAAAAATATGACCGTAAAACTGATGGGTATTTATTTTGAATCCCATTATAATACAGCATAACTTCAATGAAAAAAATTGTACAAAATATCGGAAAAACTCCAGACTGAACTTATACCATGGGGTATACTAGTTGACATGGGTCTAAGACTCAACATCGTCTAGAGGAGAAGGGAACGATTTGACAATGAGAATGAACATCATAAAATGCTAAATTTACTCAAAACTTAGGTGAAATAAAGTTAAAACTGAGATTGTCTACTATTGTCCAGTAAGGAGATTCATAATTGTATTAAAATAATGGTACATGTTTGATGTGGGTTGTTTACTCAAGCAGTAATTCACATATAAATCACAAAATCAAAGTGGAATAAATCTACAAAGCTATTGCTGAGAGAATGGCAGCCTTTGAAGAGTTAATTGCACTTAAACCGAATGCATGGGGAAGTTGGCACCCTGAATTATAAGATGAAAGGTAGAGTCTTCAACAAAATGTTTATATCGCAAAGGCATTTTAAGATATTTTATAACATTTGACCTTGGGGTAGCTTTAGGTCAAAGTTCATGGTAAAACTAGATGCTGAGTGATGTTGACTGATGTTGTGGTAATTTTGTCATTTGTGACCCCCTGGAATAATTACCTCCAAATGGGTTAACATACTATAACTCCTCACTCAATTATCGAATCTTCACCTTTGGTGAAGACTATAATTGGGTGAAGACCCGTAACAGTTTCAGTAACACTTACAGTTAACTCGTTATATTTTAGATGGATACATCAAAAGAAGGAAATGAATTGAGTGCTGACTTAGAAAGCAAAGGAAGAGACAAGGTCAAGGACAAAGCGCTGAAGACGAACCAATCTAAAGAAAAGGGAAAGTTTGGCCGACAAGAAAGTCACGAGGAGAGGAAGAAACCTGCAAGAGAGAGATATAACGAAAGTACTGAGAGTGATGGAAAAACAACAGAGGGAGCTAATGATGGTAAACGAAGTGAGGCGACCTCTGGTGATGACAGAGCTAAGCATGAAGATAAAGAAAGTAGAGCTAAGAACCGTATTCGAAATAAGGTGAGATTTCATTGAGGCATAAGCACAAACAATCATTATGATAAGTGGCTAATAATTATGATTAACAGGACCTGACAGCACATGTACATTGTACTAGGCTAATTAAAGTGGTGCCCTCATTACACAACCTGGCAAATATATATATATATATGATATTTATGTGTAGATCGTTAGCAAAATATGTTTCAATAAATATGCTTTCACTACAATTTATTTTTGCCACTTAACTGTGATGTCTTTGTTTTGTAAACAGGACCGACCAGAGAGAGCAATATATGTCCCCAGAAGGGCACACAAAGGAACTGAAGGAAAGTCTGGTCAGGCGGATGAGCAAAGTGATTCAAAATGTAGCAAGGAAAAACCAGAGAGTCGTTCTCGAAGTCAAAAGTCAGAAGAAAAAGAGCAGTCCCAAAGTAAGGATTGTAGCGACGGAGCTGTATCGGAAGACAAACTAAAGACAGAAAAGAGTAACTCAGATGAATGCCAGGAAAATGTTGGAAATGAGACTGTCAAAGAAAAGAGTGTAGATTCCAGTGATGGAGATAATAAAGAGGAACATATTGTGAAAGAAACCGAATCGGTTGACCATCTTGAAAGTGCAGATGTTAAAGAAGCTGAGTGCAGGAGTCAAGGGATGGAATCAACAGTTCAGGATGTATCTGAAGATGTTAAAAGTGATGCTGACGAAACAAGCATGCAGAATGAACCAAAAGAGAGATGCGAGAAAGAGGCAAATGGTACTGCTGTAACTGATGATTGTGAAACAACACAGTCACAGTCTAAAGACTCAGGTGGTGATGGTCAGACATCCAATTTAGAAGATATTGCTATCTGTGTGCCTGATGAAACCACTTCCAGTGGATCTAATGATGGTGCTCCTAAAGACAATGATGCCAAGACAGGTGATGATCTCAAACCAGAAGAAGTAGGATCCTCAGTTGACCCCCACAGTGATAATAAGGACATTGCTGGTGACGATGATGAAAAAGGTGACATTAAACCAGTTGAAGTGAAGTCTGAAAGTCATGACTTGGAAGAGGTACAGAGTGGTACTGATGCCATCGACTCCGGTCATGAGGAGTTAGACTAAAAGGTTTTCAGTTATTCTGTTGTTAAATTGTTTATTTCACAGCTGTACAGATTAAAGTTTCTGAAACTCTGTTAAGATGTTTGTCAGTGTTCTTTACTGGTGTCGATCGAAATGGTCACATATGCCTGTGATTTTCATTTGATTATTAATATGAGAATTAAGGTGGAATCTTTTTGAATCACTGATTTTAGCAGCTGGTTGGACTAGTGGTTAAGGCATCGGCATGTTAATACTCTGGCTGGCTCCTCTGAAGGTTGTGAGTTTGATCCCTGGCCTGGGCAGTGGGCACTCTTGATATATCTCGGCTGAATGTTGGTTCCATGAGACTTTAAATTGGTGGTGCTTGGTGCTCAACTACTATATCTTCCTTCGACACAGCTGGTTATATAAGCTAAATAAGCTTCAGATTGGAGATTGGACCTTAGGTAAACCCCTTCAAGATAAGTGTCACCTTCAATTAGTATCGGAAAGGTATGCTGGGTGCCAATTATTTTTGGAGACTTATCGGTCATGTCCAGATCAGACCTTTCAGTTCTTGTTAAGGCACCTTCAAGCTCTTCTGGGAATTCTATTGATACTTCCTGTTCTACTCTGTAAGAGTTAAATTGTTGTGCTAATGTATGTACCGTGTTATACACGAGAGCCAACATGCTTAAGTAGATCCAGGGTGGGGGCCTAGCTCAGTGGTAGTGCTCTGTGTTTCCAACCACAAGGTCCCGGGTTCAATTCCTGGGCAAGTCCAAGTTGGATGGCTGTTTCATCCATGATCTCATTGCCATGGTCCCTGCCTGTCCTAATTAGCCCATCAGGTGCAGAAATACAGGACGTAAAGCCTAATCCACCCACCAACGCTTATGCAGAACAATTCCCTGTTTTATAACGTGTAACATTATGTGGAGTGGACAGATTCAGCTATTGTTACAGCCATGGCCGGTGTGAATGGTGTTCTCTGCATTGAAATCTTCCACAACACTAGTTGCTGGGAATCATGCCCCCTTTTGAGAGATGTGAATTTTATTACTGGGCCTTGCTGGCAATATTGAATACATACAATTTTAGTGCTCAATATAAATGGTTGAACATTGACCCTTGCCTTTAAACCAACACAATTTTTCATGTCCATGGAACTATAGTGGTGGTCTGAAGCTTCGGTCAACTTGTATGGCCTGTATAGCCAATAGCAGACATAATGATGAGAGGATGAGCCATGCCATCCACACCATGTCATAGATGTTACCTTATGAATGGGGCAGACACTTGCCCCAACAGAGGCACTGAGTGGCAGGCACTCATTTTAATGTTTCACTAATTGTTATACACTTCTTACTAGTCTTTGCCATGATATGTATTCATAAGCTGGGCAATAAATTACCTGTACTCCACAGTGAAGTAAAAATGGAAGAGCTGTCAATTTCTAATTATTACAATAATCATTCCTGAATATTTGATAAAGATGCATGGATCTGCTTCTACATACTGCCACAGGTGCAAAGAGCTGGAAATGGCACAGTCAATACTGATGGCAGGATTGTGGCCTCACTCTTAAAAAATAGCTGCGGCAATCTGAACTTATCTTTGCACAATTCAAAAAGAAAAGTACAGAAATTGATTTCACAGTTAAGAGTCTACCTAGCAAGAGGGAGATTTAGTCAAAGTTCTCCAAGTTATAGCAATAATGAAAACAAGTGTATATATTTCTGATATTAATAAATAAATTTATTGTGTTAGTTTTTTAACAGGATCAGTGAAATTATAACCCTATTAACTGATTAACAATGCTATAAATAGGAATTGTTGCATATGGAGATCAATACCTTTATTAATATTTGAAAACTTTACATTTATTATGGTATTTATTGGTTCATCTGCTTAACAACCATAAATATGCATTGTCGATATGTTGAACAACAAATGGACCCCTATCCATAGGGCCAGCTTGGATTGAAATATTAAAAGTGACGCACTGTTCTTCCAATCAAATATCACAACTTCCTGTGCCACAAGTGTAAAGGGCCTGGGAATGGCACAGTCAATACTGATGCCGCAGGACAAAAGGTTACATCTGTAATCTATATACACTCATGACGTCAGTGAATACAAAGATGCTTTATCCTTTTTGGCATACTTTGAAAGCAATTGCCAAAGCTCCAGTGCAATAACAACTGGAAGCTAAAGGTCAATTTTTTATGTTGGGGCCATCAATACTCACTAGAACGTGAGTGTACAATGGCCTGAATCGCAGTGCAGTAGTGTAGTTGAGATTGTTTACTGAATTCAGACCGTTTGTTTGGTAAACCTCAGGTCGATAAATTAAACCAAGGCCGCCTTGCTTGTTATCCAGAGGAAAGTTTCCACGCTCTCTGCCATGGGGCATCATGAAGTATCTTGAGACGGACTTAGGGAATCGGAGGGCAGTCATGTTCTTGCTCATCAGGCGACGAAACATGTCGTCGTCTTCTCCACCCCATCCAAAAAACTCATTCGAGTATCCGTTTGCAAGAACAAAATGTGAAGGTTGCATACTCAGAGCACCGCCTATCAAGGAGTAATACGCCATTTGGTAGTCCCACTTGCTACAATATGTACTCAAATGTAAAGGCGTTGCATGGCAACCATAAATGTTGAGGTCATTCTCTGGCAACATATCCACATCATGAAAAACAACACAGTCCGCTTTGAAGCGTCTGAATGCTTCAATGAATCCAATATTCATCATGGCACCTTTGTTGAATATTTTACCAGGCTCTTGTTCTACGAGAACGATGCGATAATCCAATTGTTGTCGCTTTAACAACGGTTGTATGTGGTACAAGAACACTTTTAGCTGTTCCTCTCTGTTCCTATAAGGAATGATAAGGATCACACGATGACGCGCAATACATTTCGTTGGAGACCAGTGTCCTCCATTTTCATCTTGTGATTGACGAATATGACTTTCAATTGTGTTCCAAGTAAATGACTTAGCACTAAAAGTAATGCTGATATTACCTTTGAGATCTTTTGGAAAACAATCACATAGCTTATTGGTGAGACCTTCTTCTGGCACATTTGGACATAATTCTCCTTCATATAACCTTTGAAATTGCCCTGATGACAAATGAGGGTTGAATATTTTTTGCAGCCTGAAGGCACTGCTTTTGTTTATAATGGTAGTAGACTGAAGTGAAATATGTAATGAATAAGGACCTACACTTAGCAATTCAATGGGATTCCTGCTATTGAAAGGCTTAATGTCAGTATTCTTCTGTCCATCCAACTGAATGTACACGTACATCAGCATGATAAGCAAAGTTATGGAGAATGCCACCACTATCCTTGTAAGATATGGCAATCCTTTTAAAAATCCAGTGCATAACTTATTTGAAATTAAAGCCATGATTACATTTGAAATCTGTGTTCGTTTCAGCGATGACTATTTGCATTGGTATACATCCTACATATGTCCACCATATGGCGCAATTGCAAACTTCACAGCAAACAGCTTAATCTTATTGATTTCTCCAATTTTTTTTTTTGTTTTTTTTGGCAAGTTCACTTTTGATAATGACGCTCAAAGCAATCCTATTCATTCGTGATTGAACCACTAATTTTCTGCAGTCATGTCGTAAGAGCTGGCCAAACAATGTAGTGTTTTCATCCACTGATGCCCTTGTCTGTCTCTATGCAGAATAGTTAAATGCTTCATGGTTTTTCAGATGCTTCGTAATCTGTTCTTCTAGATGAACACTTTCTTCAGTGATCCAAGACTGTTTTATATCAAAGAATGTTGTGATTATAGAATGCCCTTTGCTGCCTTGGAGACACTCTCATCTCTTTCCACTGAATAATTTATAGCTTTTCGTATTTGCAGGTTCTCTTTGTGATGTCAATCCATATATTTTTGATCATATTCCATAGATTTATTTGCAACTGAATCATTGATGTGGTAAATCCCTTACTATTATTAGCATGGCCACCAGGCCAGTCCAATAGATGTCCAGCACAAATGGATTAAATTTGATACATTACAATGCTAGTATCTCCGAAGAGTTGCTTATAATGAAATTACTCGATCTAGAAGGTCCCATTAGGGTGTCCTCGAATGCCCTCTGGAGCAGTGAAAATCCTAAGTACTTTCAAAGTCTTATACTCTTTTCCATTATAGAGCAAAATATATCAGCATTTTGAGTTATATTGTGTTGAGTTGACACTATCACAAGCTGGCTATCCCTCTGGGCTAAACTAATCAATGATAAGAGTTCCTCATATTGCAGGTGATGAATTGTGCAGGTAATTCATCATGTATTCTTTTGCCAAAAATATTCATTCCCTGTTAATGTGGCAGTCATCTGTGTGGGTGGTGTTGGAACTATCCTTCTTTAAATTACCAAAATTTAATAAGTAATATATCCCTGTGTGGTGCCTTTGCACTGGTGTTACAATGTTACATATAATGTCAGTTGTTGGAACAGCACTGAAAATTAACTAGACACAGGTATAGGCCTAGCTGATGGTCTCCCTTGCTGTGTAAGATTTCAAATTTTATTTTTATATTTTTTTTATGTATGAATGTTTTATATGTACTGATGTTATGTACTGCAGAATAAATGTATTTCTGAGTCTTGAGTCTGATGGCACAAGGTCGACCATTGAGTGCTTCACTGTTATGTCATCAGCTCATTAGTCTAATGAGATCTCTGTAGTTGATCATATGGTACCTCATTTACCTAGGTCCCAGCTTGGCAACATCTGTGGAGTTCTTACATAGCATACAACGCCCTAAGCACTGGTTTCTAATAAGTGACAATTTCCAGTTTATGTCGTCGCAATATAGAATAATATATGTTATACACATCCTTGTCACTTTGTTTTTATCTACTGTTCATATACAATCTATTATTTATGTGTGCTATCCCCGAATAACAATTAAAGTCACTATGATTGATGTGGATGAAGGAGTCCACCAGGGATGCTGTCTACATCCACTGCATGATACTGTTTAAATCCATGTCGATAACAAAGAGAATATTATAATTCCATGGTTATAGTTCCATTGAATAGGTACAAATTCTTAAATCCATATAATAGTGTCAAATTAACCTTGAAAACTCCTGTATGTACAAAAGGCATGCACTGTCCAAGCTACCGTGTAGTTTTTGAATGCAATATATGCTTCGATTGCAGACCACAGACCCGCGCTGTACGGATGTGAATCAGAACTGCCAACAACTCGTAAGTTTTGTCAACTGAGAAAGTGAATATCAAACAAATCAATGAGTCCCAAGCTGGAGGAGGTGGGGCCGGGGGCTCCAAATCAATGGTTTTACAGCTCTGTAGCAATAAAGTCGTGATGATTAATGGATGATGGGCTATGAATGATGTGTGAGAAAATTGTTATGGCTGTCACGAATACTAATTTAGAAAGCAGCCTTAATAGGCTTAATAAATATTGATTGCATGGGAGACCACAAAGCTAATATTATTGGCAATAACAAAATTTGGTTCACAGTGACTTCATACTGCGTTTTGAAACTAAGCCATTATTTAATCCACATTGAGCGCATAAACGCATAATTTAGCAATAGATTGTAGCTTTGATTTATTCAATGAATTGCATAGAACCCCCTTTATTTTTTGTATATAACCCCTAATTATGTACTTTTATTTCTCGATTTCGGGATAAATGTTACCTGTAAAATGATATCCAATGTTGCTTAGGCCTGTATACATCATGCAACGCATGACGCAAATGATGACATTTTCGTCAAGCTTTACAAGAACGTACCAAGTGACCTTTATACTTACAAAACAAACAACTTGTGCCGTCGATTGCGATGCCTCAATCAACTAATAAATAACCGCAACGAAACGCGTTCGCAGCGCGATGTGGAAGCACTGCATGGAACTTAATTTGTCTATAAATAGGCCTAATATAGGCCTACACATATCTGAATTACTTTTAGCTTATGATCGAGAGGTAGGTCACTAACAGACACAAAAAGGAAGAAAAAACTCCAGGTCACTGTTTCATGATTAGAAAGAGAAATTATGGATAATAGCCCACACCTGGCCGCATGCACTGCAATTTTTTTTTCATGTGACCTAATGATGAGCACAGTACGTATCAAGTAATGGGGAGAGTTATGGTGGGCAAAATGAAAATGCCATTTAATGGGCCCACTTGGTTTTCATTGTCTCTTAACTAGTAACTTAATAACAGTAGCAAAAGGCATAAAATTCAATAGTACGGAAAAATATGGCAAATTCTGTGTAGAATACGTTTTTTCTTTAATATCTGTTGTCTGGACCTATCACACAATACTGACTAATATTAGCTTTATCAATGCCAGATATTTATTACGAACAGATTCTTAAAACTCTGACAGAGATTAGGTCAAATGCGAGACTGATAGGAAATTGGGATCTGTAACATACATAAAAATGTTTTAACAGTTTGCTTTGGTGATAATTAAAAAAAAAAAACCTTTAAAAGATATATATATATATATATATATATATATATATATATATATTTATATGAAATCTTAAGACTGCATATATTCTGTAATTATTTTGTAAATAATGTCGATGAAAATATATTTTGTCCAAATTTCTACTATCCTGACGATTACAACGTCATGATAATTCACACAAATGAGCTCTACAGTGATCATAGCTTTAGCCAATTGTGGATGAAGTCCTTAGTTATCACATTCAAAATGCATAAATGGATGTTTTAGACATAATTGAATCAGTAACCATGGAATTGTACTGCAGTAGAACAAGCTAAACAACATCCTTTTTTCAGTTGACCACATGGTCTGATGCCAAAAAAAGTTCAGGTATTTCAAACCAGCAGTAGTGGCTAAAAGCACTAAGGGTTTAGTCTGTTTGACATGGGTTGGGATAGAAGGGCAGCAGTTCAACTCCAGTCCAAATGTTTTTTTAAAATATTATTAGTATGTTTACATGTCATTAATATCTACTGTCACTTTCCTCATATTGTATTTGCATTCATTCCATTTCACATTGGGAAATTAAAAACTCCCATTTCTCTCACATTGCCAGATATCTATTCTTTTCTTTTTTTAAGAATTTTCTTGCTAACCTGTTTAAGATGTTATTATTTAATTTAATGGCAGTTCTCTACAGCTAACAAAAGGGGTATACTAGGACCTCAGGACAAATTTAGATATTATGAAATGTGATTTGGCATCTATGGTTGCAACAATTGAGGTTTTTTATAACTGTATACCTTAAACATAGGCCGCCCGGCAGCAACCCTCAGTCAATGGTCACTTATAAGTACACAAGCGCCATCAACATTGTAGTTCAGCAACTACACTAGTCATTATACTAACAGGACAAACTCAGACGGTGTTTGTTACATCTGTGTGAGATTTTTTTTAGCAACTTTGATAATAGTATAGATATTTCCTTACTAACAATCTATAATTGTAACAGTTGTCAACATTCATGTATATGACTTTAAACATAAAAACCTTAAATGGGTCATTTAAATTCTTATTGTATTTGTATATTTTACCTCTTTTATGTGGCAAATAAAATCAATGTCAATTTCAATTCTACTGTAGGAAGTGATAATGAATTTATTGCATAATTTGTACGTGTATGTCATGTTTAAGTATAAATGTATTTGTTCATTGAACAAATGCATGTCTGAAAGTTTGATGATTGAACTAGGAGTCTAAATAACAACACTGCCAGTCTTGATGGAAGAGCCTATATGCACGGGCCGTGTGTATAAACAAAGTTTGTACACGGCCCGTGTATTTACTGTACAATATACACGGCCGCCGTGTATTTACTGTACAATATACACGGCCGCCGTGTATTTATATGAGCAATACACACGGCCGTTCACCGACAGGGATGGGATTTATACTTATAAACAGAATTGTTCATGAAAATGTGTAGAATTTATCTATGTTCAATGGGGGTCTGGTCAAAACGGCCAAATATAAAACGGCCAATATACCAGGACGGCCAATCGCAAAAACAGCCACCATACCAAGACGGCCAAAGGAGAAAACGGCCACCTACCAAAACGGCCAATTGTACTATTTTCAGCTTTATATGCTTTCTCATCCATCTATCTTATTCTATACTATATATATACATCTAGCCTATATGAATTACTTAATAGTATATATTTCATAATTTATATAAAATGAAATATATACAATTAAGTAAGTCATATAGGCTATAGATGTATATACATGATCTATAATAAAAGATAGATGAATGAGAAAGCAAATGGAACATGCAATTTTAATCCCAGTTGGATTTTTTTTAGAAACAACAACAACAAAATATTAATAATTTATATAATAACTGGATTTTCATGATCAAAACTAATTATAGACAATATCCTTCTTTAATATTTACATATTTATCAATGATGAAAAAGCATGATTTACCCCATTCTTTGTATCATTCAAAATGCTAATAGCAATTGACATGGCAGATTGCTATTCTGTATATGAAATACTTAATTGTATATATTAATATGCATAATAACCAGGAATCAGTTGAAATTCAGAGTTTCAATTCATGCTTTTGATCAATGATGAAAAAACATGATTTACCCCATTATTTTCATCATTCAAAATGCTAATAGCAATTGACATAACGGTCACGGCTGATTGCTATTACATATCTTTATTCATAAATTAGCTATTTCAACATAAAACCACTGCACTGCTGATGTAATCAATTAAGATAAGATAAATTAATTTGACATAACATTATATAGACTCTTATGCTACTGCATAAAAAAGATTATACCTATTTGTATGTTGTACTGTTAGGGCTAACCTTCTTCCATATCTTAACAATGTATAATAATTAAATAAAAGCTGCTGCTCATCATTCATAATCTTATCAACTTGTCTCATAACATTTGTTTTTAAAGTTCATCTATTATTTTTATGTCTGCCTTTAACTTACCACATGTCTTAACAATCTGTTTCAATTTAGCTTTATCTTTAAAAGAACTGATTTGTAGAATAGGGTGAGAAGTTTACACTCAACATTAATGTTTCTCATGATTCTTAAAAATAGAACCCATTGTACAAATTTGTTGTACACTATAGTTCTATTAGCACTTATCACTCTGTCACAGTCAAAGCTTCTCTTTAGAAAATCAATCACCATTTCTTTTGTCTTCTTTACACTGAGATATGGATTATTATATAAACTGCATAATTTTGCATCAATGAACTGGTGATTTTAACTGGTGATTCTGGGTAAAATCAAGGATTATGATTCAAGGGAATTTTTAGGTTAAGTGGAGTTTGTCTCATGGTGTGATAATTATCTTAATATACCTAAGAAAGCATGTAATATAAGAAAAATATGAAAGTACTACTCAACACACACAAACACACACACACACACACATATATATATATATACATATATATATATTTTTATATATGAATAAAAAAAAAATACTGAGTTGGCCGTCCTGGTGATTGGCCGTTTTGGTCGATTGGCAGTTATGGGGAGTGGCCGTTTTGGCTAGTTGGCCGTTATGGGGAGTGGCCGTTATGGTCGTTGGCCGTTTTGACTCTACTCCGTTCAATGGTTAGGTTAGAGTATATTCTTATTCCAAATAGTTTGTGAAAACTTTTAAATGCATTGGAAATAGGAAAAAATGTTGGTATGGTAGTCCTGTAATTTTATGCTATTATCTTTTTTCTAATACATTGTACAACACCAGATATGCCCCCCCCCCTGATTGGGGTTAGGACCCGGGGTTGGCAGGTTGGGGGCACTTGGTATAATAAACTTTGTGAGGAGAGCAGGGAGTTCTGACTGGCCAGCAATGGGCTTGTTAAATGCCAATGGGACCCAACAAGTCCAGAAAAAATATATAAGTTAAAAAACATAATTGGGGGGTTGATAGGGTGCTGGACTTTTATGCACAATGGAAGAACTGAAACTTTGGCAGTGACGACGATTGAGCGCTTAGTTTGTGTTCACTGGTAGCGGCCAGGCTGTATATATACTCCTCAAGGAGTTGAGAAATGCGCATGCTTGAACAGGTCCACCTAAATTTATACATTATACAAGTTACATTTTTACTAGCTCAAATTGGGGGATCAAAAAGGCAAAGTATCTCATATATTTCATGGGAAGGTTAACCTTTCCTAATGATAACTATAACTCAGGATTACATGTAAGTATGATCAGTTTATTGAACTATGAACTATAAAAAGCAGCAAATAAAAATACAAATGTAAACAATAAACTCCAATTGCGATGAAATTGTACAAATTGAGCAAATAGTGTACTATATTTCGATACCCTTGTCACTATTATATAATAAATAAGAATTTGCTAAAAAATTCCAATTTCAAATTACTTCCATTGTTAAATGACACACCTGAGTCGGAGAAAATATCATACCGGCCTGGACACTTTCATTGACAAATGATTAAGTTGTAGTAATTTTCACTCTGCAAATGTTTTTTTAAATTTTCATTAATTTATATTATCAGAAAAGTTTTTTTTTGCTTGCTCACCATTTTGTTCTTCTATTGCACTTATATTGCTATTTTATTACTAGTCATGTGACACTAACCCCCCCCCCCCCCTGTTGTCCCCACTCAGTTTATGTTGACCATCCATGCAAAAACATGTTTCATTGCTAAAGTTAAAATTTTTTTTTTCATTACCCTGGCAGGACTTGGCCAGTGAACACCAGTGTTTAGAGATATAACCAAGTCAGCATGCATCAACTTAACCAGAAATTTTAAAGTTAAGAAAATATAATTTGATATCAGTTTTAGAGTTAACAAAATTGCATAATCTTGCATCTTACAATATACATTATTTACCTCAGGATATGAACTGAAGATTTCTTCAGACAATTCATGGTTGTGCTGCGGCACATACTTTGAGATGATAAGCTTGTCTTTTTCCTTGGTGCACCGAGCAGCTATTTTCATAGGGCACTTAAGTTTGTAGGACCTGTGAAGAGAAATAGTTTACCAAATGAGAGCTTTTTCATGTGTGTAAGTTTCTATATATTCACAATACAGTGTAGTGATAATAACTAGCAGACAATACAGAAAACTTTTTTATCCATAAAAGCTCATATTTATGTGAAAATTGTCTGTACAAACTAAATACTACAGGTAGTAGCTGCAACAATTTATTGAGATATTAATGTTTGAATAAAAAAATTATCACATTCTCCACAATATGTAGTAATTTTCAAGCTGCAAATGTTTTTATTAATTTTCATTAGTCAATATTATCAGAAAGGTTTTTTTTTTGCTTGCTCACCATTTTGTTCTTCTATTGCACTAATATTGCTATTTTATTCATGAGTGTAGTTTGTATAGATGCACTAGCATACTAGAGATCCAACCAAAAATAAATAATCTCTTATAATTATGTTTCCATGACTCGAAAAAACTCAGTGCCAAGTGTCAAACAGAGCTCAAAGCTTTTTACCCTTCTCTAATTGCTATTCAAACTGAAGAGATTGAAGAAGAAGATGATGAATACGGCACTGAAAGCATTGCCATATTTTACTATTCCGCTCAGACAAGTGTCTGTCCATTTTAACTTGTCCGCTTTGACATTTTACTTGTCCCGGACAATCGCAAAGTGGGTATGTCAAGCCATGGACAATTAAGGCAATAAATACTAGTTAGGTGCAAAATTTTCTTTGCTTAAAAATGATTACCTCTGGTTTTGCCTAAGCCCTACTCCAGTTGTTCTCACTGGGCCTGAATGTTTGCATCCGTATGTAACATAGCTGTACTTCAACTGTGCTGGGTAAAGAGGCTGCCCTTCTGGAATTCCCTTGTTGGCAGATTCGACTGTCTTGGTGTCCACTGCAAAAAATAAAAAATATAAATATATAACTGGACTTCACAATTCTGAGTAAATTTGACCGATGACAATAATTATTGATATTGAAAAAGTATATTATTTACAATTATATAATATACTTATAATTTCAATAAATTTTTTCTCATATATATAATTTTAAATCTGCCTTAAATGTTAGAAATTAAATAATATAATCTATAATAAATTAACAAAATTTCCATATATAATGTTTTTTTTTTTATATGATATGTTACAATTTTTAACCTCAATTGAGGTAATATTAAAATATTAGAAAGGACCACATTATATCTCTTTCCAAACAAAGGTACATGCTAGACCTACATCGAATTTTGTCATGAATATTTACCTTGATTGAGCTAAATTTATAGTGAAATTACTTTGATTGAAGCATATTATGTAATATACACCACAATTTTAGTAAATTATATTGCCAGATAAAGGTAATTCACATTTTACTTGATCATATATGTTGATTTAGCCCTTCATCTTGACTGTTAATTTTATTATTATTTAAAAAAAAAAGCATGCATTAATACCGGGACATTGATGACAGGGCTATTAGGGGGGTTCCTTCATTTCAACCTTTCCCTCTCTGAAAATTTTTTTTTCCTTTATATTCTAGAAATTAATGGAATCGTTAGCCCATATCTGACTGACCATTCAGTTTTTGACAGAATTCTAGATACTCACAAGCTCTTAGATCTAGTATACTTTATAAATTAATGATACTGTCCCAAATTCCTTCTCTCATCTTCTGAAGTGACCACACCATAATATTACATGAACATATTAATATATGACAGTGAATTTTGACATACCTTTAACAATTTGAACATTATACTCTGTAGAGTACTTCTTCAAGGCTGCTTCAAATTGATCAAATGAGTCAAATGTAGTATTAACTGCAAGTTCGCAACTACCTGTAGCTGGAACTGATGAGGGGAGTTTGCACTCCATGGTAGTATTCGACTGGCAGTTTTCCGTGAAGGCAGTTCCGTGCTCCACAAAGATTTCCCAGTCAAAAAAAAATTCCTGGCATATATATGCCCCTTGACACACAGGCCAGAATATAAAATTCGAATGATAATGTTAACCCCATCCGCACAATTTATTTGATTTCTGTAGAGTTATAATTGCAATCAACTTTCACCACTAAAAGATGAACCAATGAGAAGAGTGGTACTACAAGTCTCCACCCCCTGTGTTGCATTAATTGCAATCGTTGCATTGATTGCAATTGATCCCATGATGAAATAAAAAATGGATTATGCTACTTGTTTTAATTATAATGACAGATTTATGCTATCTTTTGAAGTATAATGACAGATAATGTCTTGTAGGATTGCAATAAATATTGTCCTTAGATCTAAAACTTACTTTATCTAACTTACTTTATCTGGAATGAGTTTCAGGGCCGGCAATCAACTGCCGGCGAGCCCTTGCCCCCCGCCCGTATGTGCGCCGTACCCCCGTCTAAATAGGTCTGTGGCTAGTATTATATGATATACTGATAACTTCACTTCCAATAAACATTTTTTCCAAATTAAAACAGATTCTGAATGCTCAGAATAAGACGAATAGTATAAACTATCACAGTAAACAGTTTATGAAATAAAAAAAAAAAAAGATTTTTCTAAATTTCTCTGCCAACTCACTGAAACAAAAACTTAATTTCTAGCAATTTCTAAACTTGTAGCAATGGTTATGGTTTCACAAAGCAAAAAAAAAGTAATATATTTTATAAAATTTATTTATTTTGAAGATATTCTAATATTAATAGTTACAATTTTAAAAGGCTTAAATCAACATAGCTAACTCAGATCAACTAATTGACAATAAGAAAAAAATTACATAATTACTAGAGTATACAGGTAGAAAAAAGCAATATCAAGTACTAACTAAAGTTTGACCTAATAGAAATTATAGATGAATATTATTTCGTAATATACATACATGTTTGTTTTAGAGTTAGTGGGAGTATAAATGAGTTGTCTAAAACGAATATAGAAACGCATGGTTTCAAACTTATAAATTTTGTAAACCCTTTGGCTTACGCATGGATGATTGCGAGCACTGTAAACCCCCAACAGGAATGTTGAAGCATTTAGCAATATACGAAAAATATTGAAAAATATTTTTTATATGAATCTTATTTCATGGAAAATTATTGATATAGTTTTGTGAATATAATTTGTTTTCATAATTTTTCAGAAAAAATCAGGAAAAAATATCAACAATGATCAAACTTTTTGTTATTGTGAATGTAAGGGTGTGCTATTGACACTCTTAATAATTACAATATAGATATTTTATTCAATTGTCATAAAATATCTATATAATTATGTAAATATGGAATTGGTACATGTGATGGATGTAAAATGGATATAGAATTTAAAATCATTGGATGACATAAAATCACAGAATTTTATGACCATTAAAAAGCAGATTTGTACATCACATGTAACCAATTGGAATATCTCTGGAATAATAACATATATTCATAATGATAGTATATTTCGTACTTTACTTCACACATATTCTTTAATTGGTCATTCTTATAATCATTATTAATTGCAATGAGACCTAGGCCTACACCACTGGTGTAATCATCCATTACCAATAGCTATCATTGCTGTCAAGTTGATTGATTTATCACTTGCACTTAAGATTTCAGCTGAACTAAATAAAATAACACATCAAGCAATATCTTATATTTTTCGGCAATGTTTGCAGTCTCAACACTAGGGGGAGTACAGTGCAGGTAGAGGGCGCTTAGTCCAATAACACAGACTCGCCGTGCGTATAATGCGCCTGCGCGCACGGCGGCCGTGTTTGTAACACACATGCGTACACGGCCGCCGTTCATATAGCCGATTCGAGTCTTGATAGCCACATGTGGTTACATAACAAACAATGGAATGGCTTGCCTAATCCCAGGTGTCACACAACAGTGCACTTCAGGGGGTAAAGTTTTGTGCATTATTTATAATAATGGTATGATATATAAAATTGGTCTGCAGAGATAATTAATTTATATACTAACTTACCCTTTATACTTTATATTGTTTTATTTTTTTAATTAAGCTGGTGATTGCTAAAACTTCTTTTGGTCTGCATTATCTGCATGGTCCATATTCTTCAATATACGGCCAAAATAGGGGTGTGTTGTTTTGGTCTAGATAAACAAACAAACAAACCCTTGTTTGTTTTAGCGCTGTTCCGCATGGTCCGAATGGTAATTAATAATAATGTATAATGGTCCGCATTATACATTATTATTAATTATCATTTTCACGCACTTACATTATTATTCATTATTATTTCATTCAGTGTCCATGGAATATTTGGTAAAAAGGAAATTGTAAATTAGGTAAAAGTCATTCATCCCGTCCTGTGCTACTTTCGCTTTCACTTTTACGACAATCGCAAACGATACGCTTTGTGTACTTCCGGTATGCCAAGTCGGCGATGATGAAACTTGGCGGTCTTTTCTTTCAGAGCCGCCTTATCAGTTCTACAGGTGAGTTCGCCTGCTAATTAGAGAGTGATAACAAGAATTCATAGTGTACAACCGAATAAACTTGTCCATTTGGGTGGTAATTCGCCAGGGTTTGTTTACATGTAACAGTGGTTTCCACGTGCCAGCTGTCATTTCTAGAGCAGGTTGACAGGTGTGTTACAAGCTGTTTAGAGCCTCATTAGACAGGTATGGTTTATGTGTTAAATTGTCTAACTACAAATTGAAAATATATTTGCAGGCCTATTATTTGAAACTTTCAAAGGGAGGATAAGTCATAGCTGCATAGACTAATAGCCGCCATAGAGATCGAACAGATCTAGTTCACCATGAACTATTGTACTGTAGTATATTGGTGATTGTTGACGTATGTTTTGAGCGATCTGCTGTCCGGATCTGAGTGGATGAAAACCAGTCTGTAGAAAGATCTATCAGCACTGGTGCACCCTCTTGTGCATATTTACCACATTCTTCCCTCTTTAGTTCTTTGGTAGTGTGCCGTGTGTTAACCAATAAACTGTCCGATAGCTACAATTATTGTCACACAATAAAGATGGCTTGATGGTGTCCCAAGGTGCGATTATCCTTCCTGGATATCCTCTTATTTAATGAGGACTTCCAAAAATATACTTAGTTGGCGAAGCGATCCTGGGCAACATGAGCTCTTCTAAGATTATCCTGATGATATCTCTTTGTAAGCTGTAGGTTACATTGGCTTTGCAGACAATAGGTTAGATGGGCTTTCATATCATTTATATACATTCGAACAATGGTCCATTTTGCAAAGCGGTCCCTGGAAGGAACCAGAAAGGTGAGAAGATTCGGCCAGCATGGGGTTAATCACCAGTTGCACAGGCTACGGATAACCAGAGGCCGACGGACACTTCTCTCAACTGGTGCAACAAATGTAGCTGAGTTGTATCACATGCATCTTTATTCATAAGTCTTCGAAACTGTTATTCAGTTTTCTAGGTAACAGAGCCACCGTGACGCGATGACTACACATGCTAAAGTATTTTCATCCTCTCGCTCTTCAGTGAGTACATGACCTCATTAGCGAACAGGCCTACATCAAATGTTGAAGAATCACCTGCAGGATCAATGTATTCACTGATGACAGCTGGTGCAGGGAGGGCGATGATTATTGACATGCCCGTCTCAGCGCCAAAGCCAAGTGAAATCAGATAGCAGCAAGTTTCATGCATTCGTCGGTCAGGACAGTGCTGGGTGGTTAGAATTGTGGGTCAGTAGCAATTTTCTCGTTGGTGATCGGTGTTAGGAGTGGACTCGCTTGCTGGTTGTAATTCACTTTGCCCTGGTCCTAAGTGCCCAGCCTGTACGGAATTCGGTTGGAGTACAGGCTGAGTACACTTGACACAACTCGTCCTGGTGTCTTGTGATAAGCAGAAGCAGGTGAACTTGTCAAGACTTCAGTGGTTCCCACATCAGAAGATGCAGTTAGTTGAGGCATATCAACTACATCTTCATATTGGACAGCTAGCTTCTTGTGGAATCTTGGAATTCCTGAACTGTGACTGTTCATTGACAGTATGTAATCATTAATGGGGGTCATTGAATGGAAAATATGTGTCAAAGTTCTATTTGTACGTGTGTGAGAGTGACAAGAATATTTCTTTAAAGGAACAAAAATTAAATAAAATATAATGCTAAGTCAAAACATTAATTCATTTTGAATTTGTGGTTGTAGATGTAAATATTGCAGTATGCCAGCAAACAGGGCCTCAAGGCTTTTCCATGCTGGGATTGCACTTAATTGTTGTTTTGTTGTTTCAAAGGGAAACTGAAAAGTTTCTAGCTACCTTGGATACCATGTTCACCTGATTACGGTCCAAAAAGCTGGAAATCAATGATTTAGTTTCCACGGCACCTCTGCTGCTCTGTAACATTCAGGTGGCACGACTTAAGCCCTTAAGCTTTACAGACCTTCTAAGATTAAATTTTTTATGAAGTGAAGCGAAGAAAACCTCTGCAGGCAATATCTGAACCAAAACAATTACATTGTGTCATAAAGACTTTCTACTGTGTCAGAGACATTTTTGTAATCAGTCACTACTATAGTAAAAGCTAAAGCTGGTTAACAAGCAGTCGATCATGTTGATTGATATCGGTCTGTCCTGATTCTGAATAAGTTGTGCAATGAAGTAACTTTGCCTGGAGCTTTGGCATTCATCTGGACCACCAAGGCCCCATTCAAGAAGACCATAGTCTCTGTGTAATATAAGTTTCTGCACAGGTACGCTGCAGTTCTGCTTTTTAAAATAAAGTTTATTGTGCAAGAATGCTAGAAAAGAAGCGATTGAAACTTACTGTTTGAAATTTACACAGATCCTAGATTTGTTGTTTGGATAATACCTTCTGTAAATCTACTTAAACATGTAAAATGGCTACTGCAAAGTCTCAGATGTTTTTAGCATAAACTGATCAATATGTTGGTGCCCTCCACCTGCCGTCTATCTGATTACTGACATCTATATATAACAGGGGCGTTGATTTCTCTTGACTTTTGGGGGGGGGGGATGCAGGCCTAAGTACTTTGTCTTTCCCACTGACTTTCCCTCGGTCATACAAGTAGTAGCAGTTAATGTGTGGACACTGGCCAAGAGGTAAATTAATGGTGGATCACCTATGCCAAACTTATAAACTTGTATATGTGTTATCAAGTGTAAAGCTGTTTAACAAAGCACAAATGTTCCAAACCAAAAGTGTGTAAAAAAGGTTAACTTTCATTTGTGAATTTCAGGGGGGGGGGATGATTGCATGTATCATCCCCCCTTCTCAGAAAGTGGGGGGTATATATCCCCCACATCCCCCCCTGAATCGACGCCCCTGATATATAAGGTTCTGTTAATGGATTGATCTTTCCGTAAGATCATACATATGTTTTTGGCAGCTGGTACGTTTTGGTGGACCATCAGACATGAATCTGTTCTTTTGTCCAATGATGTTTCATACTTTTAGCCTCGGTTGACAGTGTAATTTTTAGAATCATTTTCACCTTCATAATGGCCTTGGCTACTAATGACTGACGCAAAAACAAGTTACCATGGCAACCTGGCAATTGATTAATTGAACACGTTAACACGATTAAGCAGCATCAAAGCCCCAGTCCTCCGTGGGGATTTGGTGCCGCTCGGCTGTACAGGTGTGGACTTCAAAGGCTTAATGAGCACAGGTGAGGTTACAACACCTGAGCCTCTATACCTGGAATTCCTCCACAGCTGTCCCAAGTCAGTCTCTGCTATGCTACTGGCTTCTTTTTTGTAACCATGGAAACAAGAATATTACACAGGCAAATGAATTAAGTTACAGTTCACATGTATGTATGTTCAGAATTGAGGTTTTGCTATTGTTCTGAGCCAGGCAATAACCAAGGAAAATGTTAGTTAACTCCCTCTTGAGTGCAAAAACTGAACTTGTCTTGCAAAATAAAGGCAGTAAAAACAAACAATCAAAACAAATTATTAAATATACCTAATGGAGTATAAGTTAGTTATATCCCTCATAGTCTATCATTTTTGTTGGTTATATTCTTCCACCTTCGGCGTCGGGATATAACCAACAAAAATGTTAGTCAACTCCCTCCTGTGCGGGATATTACTAATACTTGAATATGTTAAACACTGCTAACACACCTCCCATATTTTTCAGTATGAATTTGAGTATTTGTATCGATGTAATATGGCTAAAAAGGAAAGGCTAATGTCCCATCTATTACACAAGTTTATCCTTTATAGCATAGTGCACCATTGTCCCAGTTCAGGGAAACCAAATTTAGCTCAGTGGTGATGTTTTTGTTTATTTAGTTTTTCAATCAAGTTCCTAATAGGCCGCAGGAGCGGCCCCATAGGGGCCGCCCGTAGGGCTTTTATGTTTAGAGATTGGCCAAAAACTAAATCTACTGACGTACAATTCTCAAATGACCGGATCAGAACTATGTTGTCCTAATTAATCTGCGCGGCCATGATGCGCAAATCCTATAATGACCTACTTACGCAAAAATGGTCTTAACTTAAGATATACCAACAAATTTGAAGAAACTCACGTTAAAACATGGTTTGTGTGATTCAAGACTGGAAAAGCAGTAGAACTATGGTTTGAATGTTCCATGTGAGCGATGTCCTTTACCGTGATTTTCCACGAAACTAGCCAACCAAATGAACGTTAGAAATCAATACGCACCTAACTTGTATTAATGACATCACAATGCCTTTGACGTTGTGTATTGAGATGGTCCCATGGCGAGCTGGCTCACAAACGATGTTGCATCACAGCGTCATGCCTTACAATAGTAGGGGCCATCTCAAAAGTGCAAGTCCACCAATTTGGCCAGATTTTACCTGCAAAAAAATTGTCTGATGATTGTCCACCTATTTAAGAAGCTCATTGGCCAATGTCCTGAGTGAGAAGGGCCTTGCAGATTTGAATAAAATTTGATAAGCTAAAATGTCAATGATTGACAGATTTTGTTACTTTATTTTGTGACCATAGTCTACAATGTAACCAAAAAGTACAAACAATACACATTGTAACAAAAAATAATCACCCAGACATAAACAATGTCTGCACAATTTTTGGAGGAAATGCACTTGACTTGACCTATCACCATTTCTTATAATTATTAATAATCAGAGATTTACCTGAAATGTATCAGTTCAGTCAAAAAGTGGGAACTTGCAGAACCCCACTTCTAAAAATGATAGAAAGATGCAGTTTTCTGCTAACACTGACACTGTAGCTTTGAAATCACGTTTTGTGTATATATAACTTTGCATCTTCTTTTTGTTCCTATGTCCAATTCTACTGAACCTGAAGCTTACTCCGTTTATATGGCCAGCTGTCAGAGGCAGACATAATGATGAGATGATAAGACTTGAGAGTCCACTATATATTTTATGCTAAGTCTTTCCAACACAGATTCAGTTTTTCAATTAAGTAGATCTACGTGATATTATATCCACATATGTTTGAAAAATTGAAAATAGCATCAAAGTGTAATTTAAGTAAATCACAACTCCTGTGGCCTCTTATGCACATTGCATTATCATATTACTCATCAATTTCTGATCAAACAACTAAACGATGCTAAATTAATTCTGTTGTTCAATGGCAGCAGTGTTTGTCATTCGTCACTTCTATTGATTTTGCGTAATTAAATGACGCACTTTCATTTAGCCATTTGGCCCATGATCCACGTGATCATCATCTTCACTAATTATTTTTAGCACAGGTGAAAAACTGCCCACCATTATTATTGTGTAATGATCTCTTTACCTGGTTTAATTGTTATTATTATCCAGCACTGGAAACATGCAACTATGCCATGTACATAGAAATCAGGGGCATTTAGCTTGTATTTGAAATCAGTTAATTGTGTATAATTAAGACAAGTGCTTATTTTCGAAAGTTGGTGGCCAATTGCCACGTGTATCGGAAATTGCTTTTCTTTTACTGAAAAAATTATGTAAATGCAGAAACGTTTGCCAATATATATACACTTGATGCCTGTCTACAATGCGGATATCATCCTCGGTCTTATGTCATCATTACATTTGCCTGTCGCTCCTACTCAGATGAACAAACTGAGACACTGAAGTTGGAACAAATATCAGCTTCAAACTTTAATAAATTGAAATTGAAATTTATTTCCAAAGAGCGGTTTTTTTTTTTCACAGAGTATTTTTGTTGAGAGGGAAGCCTTGGTAATGAATTTTTTTACCAAGCTTGTAAGTCATGTGACAAGTAAATCAATACGTATTTGTGCCAAACCTTTATGCGATTTTGTACTAAACAGATAAGAGATCAATATCTTTCTTTCATCATTTTATGCCACATATAGTTCAGAGCCAGCTGCCGCTTTATTTTTAGTTGAATAGTTCTGTGAAAAAGAGTTGTGAAGCAGATGTAATATGCCATGGAGCTGCATGGTTGACTCTAAAGATTTTCTCCTTGCTTGATTTGCAGATTTTTATTTTTTTTTCATCTGGCTTGGTCATTAACCTTTACATTAGAAAGCATGACGTGAATCCGTGTTAATATTGACAAACTATGTAAACATATTAAACATTGATTTTAGGCTTTAAAAGTGTTTTAAATGCGGACTCTCCATGATTAAGTTATAATTCAATTTTAAAAGTTAGTTTGTCACTGAATCATCAGTCATTAATTATTTGTACTAATAAGACCCACAATTAATATTTTGCACTGAAATTGTGTGTCATTATATCAATAATGCAGCAATGATCCAGTTTATGTGGTAAATTTTTACTTCTCAATGGTGCGAGTTGGGTGGCAATTGACTGAAGTTACCCCTTTATAAACGACCTTCTTATAGATTAATTCCTATCCGTCGAAATTTAAACCTGGACCTTTGTTGGAGGCAAAATACTCTGACCACATGACAACGCAAGTCTGATTGAATTTCTAATAAAAGGCAATGTGGGTGCTGTGGCCCAGTGGATATGGTGCTGGACTCGTATGTGCATGGTCATAGGTTCAAACCCAGCCATGGCATCGGGGAACTGAGCAGATCCTCCTTGAACCACTGCTTCACTCCACCCAGGTGTAAATGGGTGCTTGGCTTTAGGTAGTGATGGCAATTGTAGAGTGTTTGACCAAAGGAGCGCTGTAATGACTGCACACTGGGTGTATACTCCCCAGGGAGTTGAAAAAGGCTTAAGCTAGAACAGGCCTGCCAAGGGTGTTACTTTTAATGTTGGTCGAGCTCGTTGAGGATAGCAGACACTAAACCCATTATGTTACATTACAAATGGATTAAACTGAAAAAGGTTGTTTCTCAATATGTATAGCGGCTCTGGTGTGACAACCTTGCCTGTGATCATTAGGCTTTTGAAGTCCACTCCTGTACGGGGAGGCAAAATACTTTAAAGTATGGCCACAGAATATTAACTGAAAAAGCAAAAAAAGCAAAGGTTTCTCTTCTGTTTTTTTTTTTTAATATCTAGTATCTCTTCTACCTGTCCTTTCTTCTTGAGCTCCCCCCCCCCCCCCCATCATGCAGACCTTGGACTGGTTTTTCGTAATTTACCTGTGTCCCCTAGGAGCCCCCATCTGCCTGTCTCCCCACATATAATGGACTAATCCTGGGGAGTATATATTCATGATCTGATCAATTTCTACATTCCTGCATGGTCAGACTGCAGTGTTCAGTTGTCATAGCAACACTTTTCGTCCACCAGGTATGAGTTTTATGAGATTTAATAAGAATAGTGTGTTTATCAAAGGTTTTTCTCTGTGAAGAGTTTTTTTTTGTTTTTCAAGTAATACATATTTGATTAATTTGGCAGAATTGTGTGAAATATTTGTAACTAACTTCAAATATTTCTTTTTGCTCAATTGAAAGTTTGAGTCAACTGTATATAAAAAAATTTGTCTTTTGGTCTGAATTCACTACCTGACTACTTATAGATGTTGACCGCTTTCCTTAGCATTAAAAATATTAACATTGATGACTGACTACATGAATCTGTGGTGGGCTCAGCTGGTGAATGATGTCATGTGTTCTTTGGCACTTAAATTCCCAAAGAGTACTTTACCTGATGCATGACAGGTTCAGTATAGGACCTGCTTGGTCACATGATAGGTGTGATTGTTAACATTTCAGATACCTGATGGACATAGACCACGGGTACCTTTACTACAAATTAAATTTCGGAAATTTTGAAAGTGGGATATAGCATTCATGGTTAAAGAATAAGTTCAGAAATATTCTAAAGTTGATTGCGAAGTTTCATTAGGCAGATTAGTGTCACTGGCTGTTCACACCTGGTGACATTCTGTTTCGTTAATCTTCCAGGGCATCTTCTGAAGAACATTGGGAAGATGGCATTCCAACCAGTCGTGCTCTGTGGTCCGTCGGGGAGCGGAAAATCGACCCTTTTGAAAAAACTCATGGGGGAATATCCCAACGCCTTTGCCTTTAGTGTATCTCGTAAGTAATGATCAAAATGAAAATTTTGATGCTGTCAGTTTCTAGGTTTATAGAACAAGTAAAACTGATTTGTCGATTTCACAGAATTTGAAATATTCAATTTATTGAATTTGTAGATACAACAAGAAAACCCAGGCCTGGTGAGGAGCATGGCAGAGGTGTGGAAGCAATTGTACTAGTGTTTGATATTTTTGTATTGATTGAGTGGAATTTTAAATTCATGTATTTTTTGGACAGCAAATTAGTGAATTGCAGTTTGTTGCATTTAATGATTGAAAGATATCTGCACCATATGGTCTTTAGCTGTGTGAACTTGATTAGCTTGCTGATCTGAATTAGCTTAATGTATTTGTACTTTTTTGTAGAACATGTATAGATCTATAAGATTCGATTTTGTATTTTCCAGAATACTTTTTTGTAAGCAGGGAAGAGATGGAGAAGAAAGTAGCTAATAATGAATTTGTAGAACATGCAGAATTCTCAGGGAACATTTACGGAACTAGGTACGTCTGTCACAATTTAACATGCTAAATGTCAGCTTAATTTGAGTTTGTAAAAATAATCTTCATTGAGAAATATTCCATTGGTCATTCATGTGACACTAATATCATACTTACACATAGGGTGGCTGTTGGTGGATTGTGGTTGCTATTTTTAGCTATATTTAATATATTCTTTTTGTGCAATTGCAGTAAACAAACCATCAAGGACATACAACAACTCGGAAAGATTTGTGTCCTCGACGTGGATACTCAAGGGGTGAAGAGCATTAAGAAGACAGATTTGAACCCACGTTATATTTTTATCAAACCACCTAACTTTGAAATCTTGGTGAGATGCTGTTATTTGTAAAAACACATTTATCAACTTTCCATATAACTTAAGCTATGCCAGATAAGTCTATCGACTCTATACTAGAGAATTAGCTTATAGCGAGCCCTGTTGAGTAGTTTCACTTGGTACCTATAGTTGACAGTTAAGGATTTGAGTCTAAAAGTTTAATTAGCTATTCTTTCTCTCCAATAAAATGTGGAGTTAATGCATAATTATCCTGCATAATGAACGTTTGATTTGTTCTTATTAATAAATGGTTTTGGCTTCAGGAAAATAGACTAAGAGGCAGAGGAACCGAGACAGAAGAAGCCGTCCATAAAAGGTTGAACACGGCCAAGGCCGAGATGGAGTTCTGTAAGTGAAAGATCTCTATTCAGTCTAGATTAGAACTTTTTCACTGTGTATACCCAGTAAAGTGAAAACTTCTCTGATGCTTATGGTTCATAAACTTCAAAAGTATAATAAGCGTAGAACAGAAGGCAGTAAAATTGATTAACTATAAATGTCAAAATGAGTGTAAGAACCAACTGGTTTGAAGTGTATTTTTATGCATCTTTAGCTTTTATCACTCTGACTAAATGACCATGCTGATCCCCGATATATGGCAGAGTTACATGATTGTGCTTCACATAGTGTGGAGCTCTGACAAAATCGTTAATTTGTGTATTTAATGACCTACACTAGTACATTTTCTTGTAGCTTTAAAATAAATGTGCTTTTTGTGTTTTTTCTCAGGTCAAAGTCCGGGTGTATTTGACCATATTATAGTCAATGATGATTTAGATGTGGCAGCGGAAAAACTAAAAGGAATTCTCATAGAGGTACATTTTTGACTGAATTGAATGCTATTCGTTAAATTGTAAGTTTCAATTTAATGTTCATATTTATGCATTGTTTTTTCAAGGATCTTGAAGCATCTCAAAAATCGTAAAGGTAATAGAACATGGTAGTGGAACTCTTATTTTTTGGTTTAATGGCAAATGCAAGTTCCTTTGTTGTGGTAGTGGTCTTTTGTAGCATGAGGAACTGTGCATTGCCTTTACATTGTGGTGCAGGTGTTTTGTCTGTTATGCTTAACACTGAGTAGTATTCTCATTGTTGTAACCCTTATTATTGCTATAACCATGGAGTCACTAGAGAAGGAGGGGAAAGCTAGTCTTTTGTTGCGTTCTATGTATGTCGCCATGGTCTTTTAATGATGGGCATTTAATCTGGTGCCTGTCTTTAAGACCCCAGCTGATAAACATTCCTGAGGTTTAAACCCAAAATGCTGATTGGCCAAATAAAGTTGGGGGTTTCCAAAATGTATTATAAATAGCACCCATGTGCTCTCATGTTTATAACTAGATTGTATTCACAACATAGTTCTCCCACTCATTCTGTAAAAATGATTCAATAATACAACATATTGTATCAAATAAATAAAGAAGGAAGCTTATGGAAAGTAGATACACACTCATGGCTTATTAAAATTAGATATACACTCATGGCAGATCATAAAGATCAGGATATATCAATAATATAGCCAATAATAGAAATAAACTAATTAGTCTTCTATTATGTGAAGGGAAAATTCCCGGAGAAATATAGATGTGAATATACATCAGAACATGTTAATAATTTAATTTGACTGGAATTAATTGTATTAATTTAATTAACTATAGTTTTTAAGGTATTGTTCAAACATTTTATGTATTTTTATGTTATGTCACATTATATTGATAAAATATATGTCTTGTCTGACATCTAAATGAAAATCAATAAAATCATAAATGATAAATCATGCATTTATAAAGCAACGTTCAGCCAGATAGAAGTGCATTTAGTTGACAGACAAAGACTTTCTAAATTAACATAACTCAGGTCGACATCGATCGACACCAATAAAATAAATATTGGCATGTAGCCAAAAAGTTGCTCTTTTTAAGCGCATGTTTTCTCTTGGACGGAAATAAATCGGTTGTAAGATATGGCAAGTTGAATAGAGACGAACATAGGACATCATAGAGGTCCTGCGGTAAATTAAATGGCCATTAATTCAACGGCTCTCTGGGCCAACTTTGCCTCGGAACTAATTTTAATGGATATTAAAAATATAGATGCGTGTGTGTGATAACAGAGCTTTCCCCTCCTTCTTTAGTGACTCCATGCTATAACAGAAAATTGCAAGTACATTTACACACATTATTTTACATTTAAATGTGATTTTTGAGTAATTGCATGCTGAAGTCACTATAGGTAGTATTGTAGCATGTAACTGTTTGTTTATAGTTTACCCGGTCACAATAATTTGTTGGGTGTTTCTGTACACTCTTCGGCATGTGTTACACATATTTGTGTTCGTTTCATTCTTGTAAATAGATATATATGTGTATTCTTTATTCGCTCATGTTCATGCAAAAAATACTGGTACTGCAGAGGGTATTAAGACGTTGTGTACAGCAACTTTAAATGCAGACACATAGAATCAGTGAGTTAATTGATTAAGGAGTCTTTATGTTTTTGTGACAAATGAAGTCATCAAGCCTTGCAGGCTCGTAAATCATAGACGTGGTGATGTGCATTTGATTAATTGATTGAAAAATGAAATATATAGAACTACTACAATTGAAACATGTCTCAGATTGATTGGATTATCTGATCGCAATTCTATTGCAGGACGCAGTAAAGGCAGAAAACAGACGATTTCAGAAATTTTAGAGAACATGGCTCATCTTCCCGGGAACATCTCCACGAGACTCACTCGTTACGCAGCATGTGTACCAGTCACCATTGAATGCACACAGATTTTTTATGAAATATGTTAATATTGTTACGTTTAATAATTTGTTGTCACCTATCTTGATCTAATTTGCCTGATTAGAATCATGATAAAGCTTACCTAAAATTATTGTCAGAGGAAAACTTTATACAAAAATGAAGCTTATCTTTTGAATGACCAAGGTGGGTTTTGTATTTATTGCTTTTAGCTCTTGACAAAATAGACAACAAGGTCCTTGAACAATGATATTTCACGTGCAGTGTAACTTAGGACAGCACAAGTTATTGCTTAATGATATAAAACGGGGAAATAATTTATACTAAATTAAAATATTCTAATACTTTCTGTTCTATTTTAGAAACTTTGGAAATGATCTAGATCAGTGATAAATTTACATCATTTGGAAAGGACCTGTATCCATTTTGTTACAATGTATTAAATTATTTAGTATATATATATATATATATTATTTTGCAATGAAAGAACAGACTTTTTTTTTTACTCAGGAGTCTGGTGTATACTTGTTTTTGACTAATTGCATGAAACTTTCAGCGTTACTGTTTGTTATATTCAATATAGCATTTTTATGGTTATCCAAGTTATAACAGAAAGAGGTTGTGATGTACATGTGTGGTATATATTGGTTGGAAATTGTATTGGATGAATATGTACAGCTGTGGCCATAATTTTTCCGACACTTTCAAGACAGTAAATGTGATCCCTAAGGAAAATATTATATTCCAAGAAAAAGTGCCGCAAAGCAAGACGCCAGACCAAAATTTAAGTGTTTTAAAATGTCTGAAAACTTTTGTCCATGGTTGTATGTATTGTGTGTGCATGTGTGCCAGTCAGTACAGTATTTCATGTATAAGGACATTTATATTTGGGCTTATGCATTTAAACAAAGACTTAGGGACCATTTAGTTATAGCTCAAAAATATATGTATCTTGGGCTAAAACAATTATTTGAAACCATGGCAAAAGTACTTCATGTGTGGTAATGTTCTGTGTTAATTAATTTTTGCAAGAAATTAATCAACTTTTGTGTTGAAATTTAATATTTTTCATATTCTGTAATTGATTTGAAAGGGCCAAAAGTTGGAAATAAGACAAGCTTGACTGAATGCTCAACAAGTAATGCGACCGATCCATTTGAAAATATACTTATATTTTACTTGCATTTTTCTTTCAAGAAGCATTTAATAAGTAAATTTTGTTGCTTGTGACAGGAAACAGAATTTCTTTGCTGCATTTATGTTTTCTCGGGTGTGTCATTTGACAAACAGTTCTTTATTTGAAACAATAAATGTTGACTTGTAGCTTGTAATTTGTGTCATGTCAAAGTGCCTTGGGTTGTCATGATACACCATGTTAATTAAGATGTCAGTTTGAAAACCTCAGGCCCCTATAATTTCATCTGCAGGTGAAATGCTAATTAATGAGATGTTTGCTGTTTAATATTGTTTTGAATGCAAATCCGTTTATTAATGATAGTATGATAAAAAGAGTCTTTACAAAGTGTCCTACATTCAAAGAATAGGGAAACTATCTAATGAATTAATTTAACGGGTATCAGTTCTTTAATAATTACCTGGAAGTTGGAAGGCATGGATATCATTGTATCGTTAAACTGACACAAACATTGGGGTATTTATTAAATCATAAACATGGGTATATATGACTTGTCTCATTGTGATGTACATTATATGCATTAAACCAGTAAACAAATTAGGCAAGCTCTTGGTTTTCTTCAAACTAGGCACTGAATTTCACCTGATTGCATGTGTATTGCTGATTGGCAATGCTTATGCTTTCCAGTGTTGGCTTGCTTACACACAAGAAAGGTCACTGCGTGTCTTTCAACATTGTTTAAGTATAGTCAGTATTTGCAGCACACAAATTACCTCTTAAAATGCTCAGCCCGAGTCAATCTTAATGTAGCATGTGAATTTCATCAAAAAATTATGACTACTTTAAAAAGCTCAGTTCTGATATAGCATGTGAGTTTCATCAAAATAACATGGACTCTATGGGTTTTCTTATATGATGCTCTCAGAACCCAGTCTATATTGATACCATATAATGTGTCTTAAGAATTAGTGTTCCTCAATCTTGGCTTTCCATATGCTTGAAATAGTAATAACTTTAGTATTTATTCATATATTCTAATTGCAATGTATGATGGCAAATGAATTTGTCTTGAAGCCAATATTTTGTGTGGTGCCTAGCTTGAAACCTTTGCAACAGTTTTCCTTTTGACAAGCTTCCAAATGCACCCTGAGTTCTGGTGTAGGTTGTGAGTATGCTATGCATAACATAGCCAAGAACTCCTATACACTCGCTCTAACTGTTACATTCCTTTCGCTATGATAAGATTTACTGCAAATGTAACAGTGGGACATAAATAAACCCTATTACCTGGACAAAATCATGCTTATAAAAGGCTTCATCTTGATATTTGCGCATAGGGTGCTTGATTCCTGTGTATATACGTCAGCTGCAAGACTAGCTGATGTTACTCATGAGGGACCATTTTGACGCAAGATTCTAGATCAGGCTTCTATGCAGGAGAGAGTCTTGGTGAATTCAGGGGAGCAAGAATCCCAGTGGGGGAACAGAGGATTTGACTAAGTAGAGTTTATATTAGAGTACAAATTGACAATCTCCAGTTAATAAAATTATGTAATGTCGTAGCGGACGCTTTTAAGAATAGTCAATATTTGCAGCACACAACTATTTGGTTTGCCGTCTAAACACATTCAATGTGATTGACCTACTAGCATCGCATATTGACCTACTTTTATCGCGTATATCTCCATGCATTCATATCCATCAGACCCTTTCCTGCAGAGAGGTAGGGGTGGGCCTAGCTCAGTGGTATCACGCTGGGCTTCCAACCACTGGGTCCTGGGTTCAATTCCTAGTCGAGCCTAAGTTGGATGGCTGTTTTCATCCTTCATCTCATTGCCATGGTCCCTGCCTGTCCTAATTAGTAATTAGCCCATCAGGTGCAGAAATACAGGACGTAAAGCTTTAATCCACACACCCACCTGCGGAGAGGAGGGCGGGGGCCTAGCTCAGAGGTAGCGCTCTGGGCTTCCAACCGCTGGGTCCCGGGTTTGATTCCCGGTTGAGCCTAAGTTGGATGGCTGTTTCATCCTTCGTCTCATTGCCATGGTCTCTGCCTATCCTAATTAGCCCAACTGGTGCAGAAATACAGGACGTAAAGCCCTAATCACACACACACACACCTGCGGAGAGGTGATTGAGGGTCTGATGTTCAGACTGCATGAGGGACTGAAAATGGTCCAGCGTGTGACTCTTATGCATGCTGTTTACTCTCTGCGTCTGCTATGCAATTGGTACACTCATTGAATTCTAACACCAAGACGTTAAACCGCACTGCAAGAATAGAAATAAGAAAAGAGATGGTGCATGTCGGATACAATGCTGGATAAAAAAAACATGAGGCTGTGATTGTGATTTGAAATATTTTTAGAGTTAGGGCCGAAATGGTTGAGTGGGGAAGTTCATTCCAATCCTCACTGCTCTTGGGTAAAAGGAGAAAGCATGGTAATTGATGGTGGAATTGGGAATTGTTATGGTATTTATATGTGCAGTATGGTGGTGATGGTCAGGACAAGACCATTAATGATCATGTAAAGCATGATCAACCGGCTGTTTTGGTGACGAGTGCTCAGATGGAACGACCTTTTTAGTTGGTGTAGAGAGCATATCATCTGGCTCTATAAAAAGACTTCCAAGGATAAGGGAATGCACAGGAGCACCATTTTCTCCATTGAAACTTAGTGAGAAACAAATATATTAACACTAACAGCTTTAAAAGTTTATCACACTTAGCAGATCAATGCAACTGATGTATAACCACATCCAAAATTAGAGGGTGGGGGCCTAGCTCAGTGGTAGCGCGCTGGGCTTCCAACCACTGGGTCGCAGGTTCAATTCCCGGTTGAGCCTATGTTGGATGGCTGTTTCATCCTTCGTCTCATTGCCATGGTCCCTGCCTGTACTAATTAGCCCATCAGGTGATGAAATACAGGACGTAAAGCCCTAATCCACCCACCCACCCACCGTCCAAAATTAAAATATGAACAGAAACCTCATTATATTATTCACACCAATTAAATTTTATCCATGCAGTCCATGTACATTTACTCAAGGGATTCATACCATCTATTCCACTAGATCAACTGAAAATATCTTGCAATATAATATGTGAATTTCATTTTACCAATCTGAAAATACTGCATGAAGTCATCAACATCATCTGTGTGTCAAACACAAGCACATTGACAAAAGATATTAAATAGTAACATCAATGTGTGATGGAATTGTTGGGAGTCCTCAGGAAACCATGGGGGGCATCTCAGTGGCGATATATCAAATATCTTAGAGATGTCCCCCATATTACATGTATTATCTTTTATTTTATTCTTATGTTTCTTATATGTTAAATTGTATCAATGATTGATATGTGTGATATGAACTAAATATGTTCTGAGTTCTGATGAACACTCTCCTGCCAAAAATGTGTGCAAGAACTCAATTGCATGTTAAGAGACCTAACAACAGATCTCTTTACAGCTGGAGGTCATGTATATCCAATGCTATTACCACAATGCATCACAAAACATGGATTATGGATTGGGCAAACACTTAACATCTGAGAAATTTAGATTTTTTAACAGAAGTAAATCATGCACTCTGAGTGTTATATCTTCATGTTATTTAGTCAATGAAATATAGAAAACATGACAGCGACTCCATTGTCGTTATTCACGCCGGTTGAAGTACCCAGATGTTTATTGCGAAGATCACATATTAGTTTTGTACTTTTGGTTTCGTATTTATAACATATATATATATATATATATATATATATATATATATATATATATATATAATTTTTATTGACAGTAAAATATCATCCATGATATATATGTCATAAATAAAATAAAGAACAGAAAATACAGAAAATACAGAAATGTTCAAATAAAATTTGTAAACTAGATAAGCATATGTTATACTAGTAACGCGGTTCCAGCCCCCAGACTTAATTTTTTTTTTAAATGTTTATAGTAACATCTATGTATGTATACTATACAGTGTCAGAAGATGGAGAACATATAACTCACATATCAATATCAATTAAGAATTTTCCCAGTCACCTCAGTAGCTCAGATTCCTTTGAGCACATGATAGATATAAATTTATTGGTGTCATTCATTATGTCAAAATCATATATGTAAACTCTAGCTAGATCAAACAGTCGTAGGTGAAGTGGTGTGTTATTTGGACATATTATTAATGAGTGTATCTCATCATCAACTTCATTTAAGTTACATTTCGTACATAGTCTCACTTCTACAGGTATTAATGGTCTTTCATGTCTACCTGTTTCTATACGAAGGTTATGGGAACTGGTTCTGAATCTAGCTATTTTATTATAAGTTTTTCTACCCAAGTTTAACAGAAGGTATAGTTCAATTCTATAATCTGATTTGATGAGTTTATATGTTCTAAGTTTTGGTTGCTGAATAGAGTCATATATTTTTGCCAATAGGTTTTCTTGCGTTTTTGGTGTATATGTTTGCTGCAAATGTTCTAGCAATTGTATTCAAGTCCTCAATTTGTACAAATTCAGTAATAATTTGTTTAACTTTTCTTAGCCAACTGCTCTGACCTGAACTTAGTGCATTTTCATGAATATTTAAACATTTTTTAAGTATACAGCTATCAGGTAGGCGTTTCAGTTTTAACCAGTAGTTTACCATTCTAACCTGTTGTCTGACATGCAATGGAAATCTGCCAGTTTCACCATAAGCTGCCAATGTTGGTGTTTGTCTTCGGATTCCTAGCATATTTTTAAGATATCCTATTTGTACTTTTTCTATATCATCAATTGTCTTCACATTACTCCAAATTTCACAATTATATTCAAGAATAGGCAAAATATACGTATCAAACATTTTCATTGCTAGTTTTGGGGTTATATATCCTAAAGAATGTTTAGTGTCTCCTTGAAGCGCAAACAATGCTTTCTGGGCCTGAGTTGCAAGGTATTTTCCCATTTTACTGTGAATATTACGTTTGTTGGTCAATATATGTCCCAGGTATTTGAAGGTTTCTACATTTTCAATTAATTTTTCATTATAACAAAACTGATGCTGTGAATTATCACCTATTTTCATTACATTAGTTTTACCTACATTTACTATGAGATGCCATTTTCTACAAAACTCATGCAGAGCATTAATGTTATTTTGGAGAGATGTCTCACAGTCTGCTACAAGAACTATATCATCTGCATATAATAGGTGTGTGAAGAACAGATCGTTTATTTTTATGCCATTTGATTCATTTAGGTAAGTGGGTAAGTCATATAAGAATTCATTAAAGAGTTTTGGACTGAGAATTCCCCCTTGCAAAACACCACATTTACTATCGATAGGATGGGCGGGGGCCTAGCTCAGAGGTAGCGCTCTGGGCTTCCAACCGCTGGGTCCCGGTTTCATCCTTCGTCTCATTGCCATGGTCTCTGCCTGTCCTAATTAGCCCAGCAGGTGCAGAAATACAGGACGTAAAGCCCTAATCACCCACCCCACCCACCCCACCCACCCACTATCGATAGGATCACCAGTATTTCCTAGATGTTTCACTCTTGCACTAGCTTTGTCATACATACTCATGATTACTCTAAGCATTTTATCACCAACCTGTTGTTTCATTCATTTATAGTAAAGAGCATTCCTGTTAATGTAGTCAAACGCTTTAGTGAAATCCACAAAACAAAGATATATAGGTTTTCACTGCCCCTGGCATAAACCCAAATTGATATGTATCATCAAGAATTAGAGCTTCGTTTTTGTAATATAGACGGGCATTAAGTATAGAATCAAAGACTTTTCCCATAACAACGTTAACAGTTATTTTTCTATAGTTATCTGGATCTGAGGGATCTCCCTTTTTGTGTAAGGCTGTTATTAGCCCTTCTGACCATTGTAAGGGATATTCTCCACTATCTAATATATAGTTGAAGACTGAGCAGAAAAGTGCTTCAAGTTTTTCGCTTGCATATTTATAAAACTCGGCAGGTATACCATCAATGCCTGCAGCTTTGTTGTTTTTAAGTTTTCTCAAATGTAATGTCACTTCATCTATTGTGATAACACTATCACATATCTCACTAGATACAGAATTGTTACATAGATAGGGAGACTCGTGCAATGAGGCTGTTATGCTATCCATATGCTCAGTATCAAAATATTCCCTAATAGGAGGATGTGACTGTTTCTCAAAATACAGGTGGAATGCACATAAGTTGGGACCACTATTTGGATTTTTTCCTACACTTTTCAGTTTATTGCAATGTTTCCAACAATCGGTTTGGTTTTTACTAAGATTCTCCATGTTTTCCCTGTTCTGTTGCTGAAATTTTCTCTTTTTCCTCTGAATTAATTGTTTATATTTTTTACACAAATATGTATATGGGCTGAGATATCATGTTCCTTAGCAAATGCATTGACAAGTTTTCTTCGTTCTTTGCATTCCTCATCAAACCACATATTAGTTGGAAAGTTGTTTTTATTTGATCTTGGCCTCTTCTTTGTGAAGGTGGGTTCTATGTTATCAGTTACAAATTTATACAAATCATCAATTACTGTGTCAACGCCTACTTTACATCCCATATCTTCGCTTATCTTGTAAAGATTGGATTGAGCATTGTCTGTGTCATAGTTGGCAATATATTCATCCAACTTTTTCATATCAAATACATATTTATACAGGGAACCATTAGGCTTACTGCTTAAATTTGATTGTTCATTACTCGCATTCGTTGCTGACATTTTAAGCCAGAATTTTAAGGGGAGTGTGAAATGACTCTACTAGTTTTTTTAGATATTTGGGATGTTTGCAGAGTGTGAAATATACTTTCTCTGCATATCAGATAATCCACTATACTTTGCCCTAAAGCATTAAGACATGTATATTCATTAGTTTGATCCGCATTATAGAAACTGTTCATTATTCTTAATTTGCTACTCTTACAAAGATCAAGCAGGTCTTTACCATAGGCATTAACTTTAATATCTTTGGACAGTCTTTGTTTAAGATCCCACGGCTGATCTGCTCGTGTGCCAGTAAAATGATACACTGCATCATTAAGATCTTCAACAACAGCTGAATTCCTACCATTTACGTACATTTCAACATCACTTAATTGCCCAGTTCTACTGTTAAAGTCACCGCACAGCGATACATATGGGGTTATGTCTAAGTAGGCTGCGACATCCTGCCTGATCTGATTAAAGACATCTAAGCTAGTACCATAAACATTACTTGTGCTATTCTGCGGAGGGATGTACCAACCACCTACATACATAACTGGCTGATGTTTCAGTGATATTTTTAACCAGATGACATGCTCATTAGCTTTAGCAATAGATACTTCATTTGATTTTGAAAAGTGTTTTCTTATTAGCACTGCAATTCCGCCAGAGGGGCGTCTAGCTCTTGGATGTTGGAACGTTCTTTGGCAATGAAAGTATTTATGATCATTAAATTTAGGGTCAAAGTTATCTAGTTTCATAGTTTCATACAAAAAGGTTATATCATTTTCCATAATTAGTTGTCTAATTTCATTTATCTCAAATTTTTTTTCCTATTCCTTGGATATTCAACGACATTATTTTTAGTGCATTTACATTTGTGTTATCATGTGGGTTATCATTAATTATTTCAACTGGGTTTACAAGATCTGGAAACATTGACTTTGAAACATGAGGACTAGCCTCCGACACTGTACAGTAATTTTCTCCTATTACACAATCATAATCATACATCCCTTGTTGACTTTCATTTGTGACAATAATATCACTAACGTTTGTTTCGAGAGTGTTGTTTAACTGGTCGACATTACAATTTTTTTGAAAACAATTTTCTGGCAATTTTGACTGGAACCTATTTACATGAAAATCTTTTTAGCAACAGACGACACATTAAAACAAAGTCTCTCCAATGATGGTTGGGAAAGGTGAATGTCATCACGAAGCTTCGCTCTGGAGTTGCATATATACTCAACCAGCCTTTCTTCGCTAGCCACAGACATGAGGTAGCTGTTTACCTCGCGAAGCACAGACTGTCTGTGGTTGTTTCCAGTCTGAGGAAGGCCGGCGAGTATGAGGCGAGTGAAAGGAAATAATGGCCTCGCCTCCTTGATGAGATGTTCATATCGAGCGCATATCACTTGTGAAGGGAGTCCGTTTGCAGCTTCGATGTCACCCGCCATCAAGAGGACATGATCGACATCATGTGCGGGCTTCATGTGGCGGACTCTGGAGGTGATGTAGGGGATGGTTCCACCTGGAAGGGTGAAACCACAAGAGTCAAGCCCATGGTCACATAAGCCTTGGGCAACTCCGGTTGCTGATGAGTTGTGGGCCATTGTCAGTGAGTAACTTCTCTGGGATGCTGTGCACTGGAAAGATCTTGGCAAGCTTGGCAATCACTGTTGAACTAAGGGTATCGTACGGCAGCTCTTCCATCTTGATGAACTCTCCTCTACATAGCCCACTCAGGTGCTGATGAGGCGTTAAAGAATAACACACACATCTTGATGAACTCACCACAGTAGTCAATCACTACTAGGAAATTTGAGTCGATGCAGTGTAACAAGTCGGCAGCCACCACTTTCCATGGGCCTGATGGCACCTCACTTGGCATGAGGGGTTCCCTCTGCTGATTGTTCCTTGCACTTTGGCAACTGGCACAGTTGTTAACTGCTTCTGTGATGCTGGCGCTCATTCCAGGCCAATACATGACGTCTCGGGCTAACTTTGCTCCTGATGATACCCTGGTGACCCTCGTGCATAATTTCTATCATTTCTCTCTGCATGGCTTTTGGTATGACCACTCAGTCTCCTTTAAACATAATATACAAGAAAACGGTACGTATACCACCAGAGAACTGATAGCAATCGATAAATGAATATACAAACTGAAATTATGATTTTAAGAGATTTTTAAGTAAATTGCAATAGCAATATGTCCATGAGCAGGGCCTGGGCAGGGTGGATACAAAAGAGACAAGTGAAGCAGAGACCTGCAAAGAGAGCTATATGGGGATACTAATCCGCTTGGCCTACCCACCTCTGATAGGACAAGAGAGGGCCAGTGCCAGGATGAGGAAGTGGAAGCTCGGTGTTAAGGAGAGAGAGAGATTCCAATATGGCGACCGTCATTAACCAAATTTACGTAAGTAAATGATATTCAACAGCTCGGACAGCTAGTATGTGGTTGGAATCATTTGCCTTTATTGGCACATACAAAGAAAGAGGACACACAGACACACAGACAGTAAAACAAGAGGCTCTAGTAGATACCCCCAGGGCACGAGGAAAGCACCTGCATACAGAGAGCCATCCAAAGAGCCTTAGAAAAGAATAAAAATACAACAAAAAAAAACGTATAAGTTGAATAACGGATGTCTTGATCTATTGACCGGAGACTATACGACGAGTGAACTAACATGCCTGAAGCATGGGAGTTAATATAAATAGAGGAAGTCATGAAGTGAGGTTGGTGCAGTAAGTGCGATGTTATGAGAGAGGTCGTGAATCACAGGCTAGCCTAGCCGCCACCTGTGCGGACTGAGCATGAGAGGGGCGTATAATAAAGCCGTATATATGCTCTAAAAGCAGAGGAACACCATCTTTCCAACTGCTGGATGTCGGAATCTGTAAATCTCAGATGTGCTGCATCAGTGGCTGCTCCCGCTCATAGTGAATGCGGAGTAACCCTAAGTGTGGAAAGCCCTGCTAATCTGCAGAAACCCTTAAGAGCCCTAGAGAAAGCCCAATGAGTCCACGGGGAGCCATCCCTGTACCTAAAAATGGGCGTATCCGCCGGAAAAGGATGGATGGAAAGATAAGCCTGCAGTATACAATATGCACAAACTGGCGCCCCCGAACATCCTACTATGACCTGGAAGCCTCAAGATGATATTTCAACGATGTAACTTGGAGCAGAAAATAAGGGGGAGTTCAATGTTCAACAAACACCACAGCGGATGCTAATAAGGGGGGTGAAACCTCGGGCTGAAAACAATACTCTGCTGCTCTTAGACATGCAAAATATGCGACCAATGCTGCCAGAAAAACCATCAAATTATCAAAACTAAATGGAATAGCATAAAAATTGACGTAAGCGTGGCAATAGAGATCGGCTGAGCCTGAACTGGAGCCGGAGTAGCCCGCTCTACTGACTTAAGCGCCCACCTAACTCTGGGTGAATAGATATGAGGGGGGGGGGGGGCACCCATGCTGATGAACCAGGCCTTAAGCTCCGCCAGATAAACTGCAATGTTGCAATGCAACAGAAGCCAGGTAGGCAATAAACCTTAAGATCTGAGTCTCAGAGAGCTCTAAAGGATACAAGTGAAATATCTTACAGAAATGAATATACCTATAAATGGCAGTGGAGTACGACTTGGGTGAGTTGTACGCCAGGCCAGTACCCACCAGGTGGGACACATGCTGGTCCAACTCTGAAAACAATGAAAAGCAAAACCTAGACAAAGCTCTGATAATATTGAAAGATGCAGGCCAAACATGTGTTGGGGTTTCTGCGGACGACAAGAGAAATTCTGACAATTTGCCTCTACTAAGCAAGTCTGCCTTTGTGTTGTCATGCGTGGAGATGTTAACAATTGCCACCTCGAGCCAATAAAGTTTGACTAACAAGGCCCACTGCCTCACCAATTCTAACAATTCTGGCACTGGATAATAGAGTTTATTCAAGACGCAACAAGTGACAGCGTTGTCTATGTGAAACATTACCTTAGAGTCTTGAAAATCTGGGCCCCAAGTAGCAAGGGCCTTAACGGCTGCATGCAGCTCTCTCCAATTGATCGAGAGGTCAGCAAAGCTATGGGTCTCCGTATACACCATTGCAAACCAGCTGTCTTGACACATAGCGCCGTAGCCAAAGTTGCTGGCGTCCGTGTAGACGTGAACCACATGACCAACCGACCAACCGACCAATCTTCGGCGTACATGTAAACACCATTATGGGAGTCCAGGCAAGTAGCCCACCATGCAATGTCCTGCATGGCATCGCGTGTGAGATGGACTGTGAAATGCAGATGCTTCGGCTTCTTAGCAATGTGAATTAGACTCCCCGAAAAGGCCCTTCCTGATTCAACGACCCGAGCGGCGAATGCAAGCTTGCCTATAAGACTCAGCAGCTGCCTCTTGTATCTGAATCTCTTATTAACCCAAATTGCCAAGATAGCCTTGGTCTCCAACACTCTTTCCTCGAAAATCCTAGGTGGGGGCCTAGCTCAGAGGTAGCGCTCTGGGCTTCCAATCGCTGGGTCCCGGGTTCGATTCCCGGTCGAGCCTAAGTTGGATGGCTGTTTCATCCTTCATCTCATTGCCATGGTCCTTGCCTGTCCTAATTAGCCCATCAGGTGCAAAAATACAGGCCGTAAAGCCCTAATCCACCACCACCACCTCAAAAATCCTAAGCTCACCTTTGAGCGAATCAATAATTATACCCAAGAACTCAATAACACTATCTGGTTTTGTTACCTTGGAAGACTGGACTGAAAATCCGGCCTATAATCAAGAAATCATCAACATACCTGACGACTGCGTCACGAACACCTGAATACATGAAGAGCTGCAGGGGTGGGGGCCTAGCTCTGGTAGCGCACTGGGCTTCCAACCACTGGGTCCCGGGTTCAATTCCCGGTCGAGCCTAAGTTGGATGGCTGTTTCATCCTTCATCTCATTGCCATGGTCCTTGCCTGTCCTAATTAGCCCATCAGGTGCAGAAATACAGGACGTAAAGCCCTAATCCACCACCACCACCACATGAAGAGCTGCAGAACTGCAGCATAATAGCCCTCGAAGGTCCTGGGCCTCCACGCGGCGAGGGTGGAAACACTTGGGGTGAAGTCCTCTATCCCCAGTGGCTAAAACAGGACAGTGCGCATTGCACAAGCTGCTCCAGCTATCCAACACAGACAATTATTGATTTTTTACATGCTTCTGGTTTCTACTACCAACTATAGATAATCAATCTTACCCTAGAGAGCCTCTACATAGCTCACTCAGGTGCTGATGAGGTGTTAAACAATAACACTTACTAACTAACTAACTGCAGCATAATCATCAAACAATGCGGGCGCCGAGCGCAGCCCAAAATTCAAAACTTTGGAGAAATAATACATGGGAGACTCCCCCTGCATAGCCCAACACAACCCTAGCAAATGCCAGTCATCTGGCGATACCGGTATATGCTTGTATGCATCTCGAAGATCCAACTTTGCCATAAATGCATTCCCTACTTTGGAGCAGAGAGCGACTGCGTCGTCTATGCTACTATAATGCAGTGAGAAATCGTCTGCGTTGATACCTAGATTAACTGAATCCAAAGCAGGACAAGACAAGTCATGGATAAGTCAGATCTTAGAACCATCTCGCTTTAGGAAAGCTCCTTATGGCGAGACAACATACATATCAAAGGGAGGTGAGTGAAATGGACCATATAGCCTGCCTAATCTGCAATCAGAGGCAATAACCAGAGAGACCTGCTGAAAAAATTCTTGTGCAGACGGCCAATTAGGAGAGTCAATGACCTTTACAGCTGGCTGCCTTCCTGCGAACACCATGAGAGAGACCATCAAGCTGGCATTGGGTCCTGGATGGGTCATACACCTGAAACATTTGACCCCAATAACCTTTATGCAGGCAGCTGACTGGCCTGGGATCTGGACTTGGCACACTTGGAACATCCTTTGTTGCCATCAGGGCCTCCGCAGTTGATGCAGATGTGACGCTGCTTGCACTTGGATCCGGCCTTGCACAAGTCCTGCTGGAACAATAAACAGAGTTTGCCCCCTTGGGCTCCACCTCCAGAACTGACTCTCTTGGATTTGGACAGGTCACTGGCCTGTCCCACTCCACGAAAGGGGCAATCATTGGAAGCATGGTCCACAGATGCACACCTGTTACATTTATTAGTTGTACGAAGTGCAGAGGAATCAAATGTGGTTATATACAGCTCTTGATTAAGACGAGAAAAATGAAAAGACCTGCGAGATGAAAGGATCTGCCTATGCCTTGCGTCATACGTGATAACGGAAGCTTGAATTTCTGGAACATGTTTAACATAAATGAGCGGTATGCTACCATTTCTCTGATAACACTAAAGCCATAATGGCCACATATCATAAATTGTACACTCCCCAGGCTTCTAGCCAGCGGAAAGAATTAGCGATCGACTTTCTCGACCTTTGTCATCTGATATTTAAATTTCCATGTTCATCAACAACACTCCAGAACTCGTCATTGTCTGACCTTATATTAGATAACAGGTCGATCATGCTGACGAACTCACTGCGAAGCGCAGCATCTTTAAGCCTCTCGGAGACGTGCTCAGCCCCAGAACAAACATCATTGACCATCGTGGGGTCATATCCGCCCGGTCATGATACGTCGTGCAAAATGTCAGGATGCAGCTCGTTGATACGTTCACGGGACACTCGCCATTGGATCAAGCCTACGGCCATACTACGTTGAAAACACCAGTTCTCGTCTGATCACCGAAGTTAAGCAACGTTGGGCCTGGTTAGTACTTGGAAGCCCTCCAAGGTCCTGGGCCTCCATGCGGCGAGGGTGGAAACACCTGGGGTGAAGTCCTCTATTCCCAGTGGCTAAAACAGGACAGTGCGCATTGCACAAGCTGCTCCAGCTATCCAACGCAGACAATTATTGATTTTTCACATGCTTCTGGTTTCTACTACCAACTATAGATAATCAATCTTACCCTAGAGAGCCTCTACATAGCCCACTCAGGTGCTGATGAGGCGTTAAATAATAACACTAACTAACTCGCCTGTGGGGGGGGGGGCACAAAAAACTGGTCACGAACATGCTGCTGATGATGCGGGTCATAACTCCCCCAACCGTCTCAATCAGCACCGGGATGAAGGCTAGCAGCTGGTGCCCTCAACATCTCGAGACATTTGTCCTGGAATGAGCCGTTCGCTCCACGGGCGGCCCCTTTTGTAAACACTAGGGTCGAACTGGGCACCCATAGGTGTAGCTCTCCATTCGGGATGTACCTGAGACCTTCGTACATACCTCCCATTGACGTCATCCCGCAATACCCTGGCATCATCTACAGGAGCGGGATGAACTTGTTGCCTCGGCGTGGGCGGCACGAACCACGATGGATTGACGTTTCCATCATAGCCGTGAGCAGACCGGGCACCATCCTGGCGACCCCAACACCCGGCATCATCTACAGGAGCGGGATGAACTTGTTGCCTTGGCGTGGGCGGCACGAACCACGATGGATAGACATTTCCATCATAGCCGTGAGCAGACCGGGCACCATCCTGGCGACCCCAACAGCCCGGGCGGTTTTGGTACATGGTCTCAATGTAAATTCTGCCACTCTCCGAGCCAGACGGCCTTTCGAGGGGGGGGGGCCAAGCCTCCCTCGCCGTCCCGAACCAAATTAGGCCTGGCGACACCACACGATTCAGCAGCAACTCTTGCCTGCTCGGACCCATATTGCTGTGGCTGCCTATTCTGGTTCTCCATACCGTCTCTACTCCCCTGGTCAGGGCTAGCACCTGTGTCTCTATCACCAACCAACACTGCCATTCTGCCTAAGCTGTCTCTTATGATCTCTATGTTGCTATTGTCGTCAGACATTGCCTCCAACCTACTGGAGGTGGGCACCTCATTGCACCTTCCTACACCAACCGGGCTATTATGCCCCCTGACAGGTCTGCTGCACATGGTGCAACTACGGCTCTTTCTAGGCATTTCTTTGACAGATCTGACAGATCGTAATGATACTATGGTACAGAGACACGGTTACTTATCACACTTTCGTACACTTTTCACACACTGTACTGAGGTCACTGGAAGTAGCAAATTCACAGAAGACTATAGCTGAGTCTACTGAATTGCTTATTCACTCAACTTGCTGACCTTGCTGATGTATTAGAGTTGATTTCCGACGCAGTAGTAGCTTAAAACGGCCCTCGAAGGTCCTGGGCCTCCATGCGGCGAGGGTGGAAACACTTGGGGTGAAGTCCTCTATCCCAAGTGGCTAAAACAGGACAGTGCGCATTGCACAAGTTGCTCCAGCTATCCAACGCAGACAATTATTGATTTTTTACATGCTTCAGGTTTCTACTACCAACTATAGATAATCAATCTTACCCTAGAGAGCCTCTACATAGCCCACTCAGGTGCTGATGAGGCGTTAAACAATAACACTAACTAACTAACTAACTAAGTAGCTTAAAACGACTTGAAGACAGCTTCCACAAGGTGTGAAGAGCTTAGAATTCATACAATTGCTCAAGTCCGGCTCAACCCTCTCAGCTAGGTGTAGACAACAGGATGGAAGACAATAGGCAGCCTATGAAGCAGGACCTCTCTCGTGATGTGCTAATGCTGTGTGATGATGAGTCAAACGAATAAAAAAGAGACGAGTGAAGCAGAGACCTGTGTAGAGAGCTATATAGGGATACTAATCCGCTTGGCCTACCCACCTCTGATAGGACAAGAGAGGGCCAGTGCCAGGATGAGGAAGCGGAAGCTCGGTGTTAAGGAGAGAGAGATTCCAATATGGCGACCGTCATTAACCAAATTTACGTAAGTAAATGATATTCAACAGCTCGGACAGCTAGTATGTGGTTGGAATCATTTGCCTTTATTGGCACATACAAAGAAAGAGGACACACAGACACACAGACAGTAAAACAAGAGGCTGTAGTAGATACCCCCAGGGCACGAGGAAAGCGCCTTACGTAAGTAAATGATATATATAACAAACTTATACTCCATTAGGCATATTTAATTTGATAGCTTGTTTTGTTTTAATGCCTTTATTACTTATAACAGTTGAGACATGATTCTGAATTCCAGCAGGGCGGGGGCCTAGCTCAGAGGTAGCGCTCTGGGCTTCCAACCGCTGGGTCTCGGGTTCTATTCCCGGTCGAGCCTAAGTTGTTTTTTAATGTGTGCAACAACCTATAGTCAAGGAGTATGATAAAATAACATGTAGGTACACTAGATAAAAGGTGGATACACAAAATACCAATTGCTATTGCAATTGCAAATTTACACCCGGTAATGACAGCTCCAAGCTTGATAAATTAGCAGCACCTGAGAGCAGTTGGATTAATAATAATAATGATGTTGTTTTTATTTGTAACCATTGGTTGAATTGTACAATGAATAATCGAGTAAATAGGAAAGTAAAATAAACAGGACTAGAATGTATGCGAAATATTTAAAAAGAAAAGATAAGACATAAAAAATCATTAGAAGTAAAAGGGAAACTTTTTGGAAGTTAAAAAGACAAAATGTTATAAAACTAGATTTGAGTCCTTGATATGATTTCTGGTATAGTAGTGAGAAGTTCTTTGGTGTGGCAGCAAATAATTAAGTTTATGGAAACTTGATAGCATTGCCACAAACATTCTTCTACAGAGGGAGAGTCTTCTTTCTGCAAGACAAGTCGTTCAATATAGTAATGCCAAGCATTCCATCAGTTGTCAGTGGGCTGATAGGCGGTGGTGATTTCCTGAAGTCTATGCGAAGTTCTTTGGTTTTCTTCTCTCATTTTGCTTTTCAGACACAGTAGATCATAGCTAACTGATTCTATTGATATAATTTTCTCAGGGAAATAACTGAAATCAATCGAACAATAAGGTGTCAAATATGCATTGAAATGCACTACAAATACTGCAAAAATGCACTTTGCTTCAGCCATCAAAGCCAAGGGCGGGAACTTTCTCAGCCAATAGAATTGCTGTTTTTTTTCATAGCCACCTGGTGGAAATATAGAGAACCTTCTGTGAAAATCCACTATTATGACACGTTGTTTCCTGTTTGTCAAGAAGCCCTTAAACCAGCGCACAAGGAAATCAACACCATTCAAAAGCAGTTTGTGGAGTACAGTTTCATGATCAATATTAGAGGATCCTATCATATTGGTTGCCATCGTCTAGACCTTTGAATATTGGACGCAAGGCTGCTAATAATGCACAAGTGGCATTGCTGTTTTGATGGCTCCAAATAGAGTCTTTTCACTGAACAGCCCTGAATTCAGCAAGACAGAAGTCTTTCCTCCCCTCTTATTACTCGTTTTGCTTTTCAGACACAGTAGGTAGTAACTGATTCCATAAATATAACTTTATCAGAAAAATAACAAAAATCAACTAAATGATGAAGTGTCAAATAAACATTAAAATGCACTACAAATACTGATGCTAGGATGCACTTTGCTTTAGCCAATCACAGTCAAAATCACGGATTTTGCAAGGCCTGAATGTGTACTATAATCAAACTTTTCTCGGCTTCTACTGGTCCGATCTTCACCAAATTTAGTTTGTAAGTTGCGCTTTTGTATCGCGGCTCTAATGGTATGCCATTTACTCCCAACTGTATGAAAGCGCAAGTTAAAACTGTTTTGGCAGGATTTCCCTATGTTGTGAAACCGCTAGGGACAACTATGCATAGTTTCAGTTTATTTTTTTATTAACGTGACACATTGAAAGTCCACTGTCCTTAACTCCTAAAAGTCTTATTAGTATATTTTTAGTATATATTGTTAATATATTGTTAGTATATTATTTGTATATTTTCACATATTGTATAGCCCGCATAACTGCATTGCTGCTCAGATCATATTCATGCATAGGATCTGAGGTACTCATTCAGGCAGAATAGTCAAAGTGCATTAGGAATAATCACCACACAGCAATGTCATGCATCAGGCTGCTATTCTTTTGCCTTACATGTGCAGTAGTGACTGTTGTCAGGTAAAATGTTTCTTATACAATGTTTATTGCACTGACAGGAGGGAAGCCATTTATTAAGTTGCACTTCACAACATTGCATTGTTCTGGCCCTTAACCACTTTAATCTTAAGACCTTGCACAGCTATTATGCAAGTTCACTATAAAGGCAGCCTCAAAAGTGAGACATGCAGACTATAGTTCTTCGGCCTTGCAGCCACCTTAATTGCCCTTAACTCTACCCCAAGCCAATGTACCCACCAGTGTCAGATTGGGCTAAATATAGCTACAAGACCATGCAGTGGCACAGGGGAGAATGGTCAGTAGCAGCAACTTTGTTGCATAACCATTGGTCAGTAATCTCCTCCCTCCCTGTGCAGGGGGAAGCTTCAAGAATTGGGTTTTTAATACATAACAGTGTGCAACAATAAAAATATTGTATGCCAGAGTTGTCGGTGCCCCCTTGCAATCAAACATTTTATTAGAATGCATCCACTTACAACACATTAGAAGACCTTTGTTTCAAGCTACTACCTTACAACATCTCTTTACAAGATATCCAACACAGACAGTTATTGATTTTTTACATGCTTCTGGTTTCTACTACCAAATATAGATAATTAATCTTAACCTAGAGAGCCTCTACATAAGCCCTCGAAGGTCCTGGGCCTCCACGCGGCGAGGGTGGAAATACTTGGGGTGAAGTCCTCTATCCCCAGTGGCTAAAACAGGACAGTGCGCATTGCACAAGCTGCTCCAGCTATTCAACGCAGACAATTATTGATTTTTTACATGCTTCAAGTTTCTACTACCAACTATAGATAATCAATCTTACCCTAGAGAGCCTCTACATAGCCCACTCAGGTGCTGATGAGGCGTTAAACAATAACACTTCTACTACTAGCCTCTACATAACCCACTCAGGTGCTGATGAGGCGTTAAACAATAACACACACACACACGCACACGCACACACGCACACAACCAGAGCGGAGGAAGTAAGCCATTTTGTTCTTCAGTGTTTGTATTTCTATGTAAGAGGAAAACTCAGTGAAAGTTACATGACAGAGTCACACTGACCATAACTTATGTCTGAACTTGCCACTGCAATTCAGAGGACTATGTCATATGCCTCTTGTTAGAGTCAAAGAGGATGAACTTTTACAACATGTTAATACATCCAGCCTTGTGAGTCATGAATAACAATTAATACAATATAAATGCAGTGAAAAAAGCAACACAGTTGTACAAATTAGTAAGAAATAAAACTAGTTGTAAAGCAAAGACTGACGCTTAGTAAAACATACATTGATATAATGTGCTGTTGACTGTTCATACATATTTCAAATTTTTCAAAAAGTTTGGGTAATGGTTTATTATTTTGTCAAAAAAGCTTCTCTGAAATCATCCTATAAAGAACATTCACAGGAAAGGTGCTGCTCATTTTCTATTTTTTCACCTTCACAAAAGAAACATAATCTATACTCTGGTGGGACTTGGCTGTAGCGACGAGTCTCTATTTTTAATGAAAGTATGCCAAAGCGAAATTGACTAAGAAGAGATCTTTCTCTTCTATTATGAATTCTATACAAAAAAGAATCAGCTTCATAATTTCTTTTGAATGTACAGTAATGTTTTAATTTTGATATCTCCTTAATTTCATTTTGCCATGATGCAATAATAATTCCATTGAGATCTCTTTTCGCAACTGCCAGGTCCACACAGTATAAACTGTGTAATTCACTTGAAAAAACATGTTGAGTACATTTTGAATGAAATGTTAATTACATCATTTGTTCATCAGAACTTCGTATAGAATATTATTAATACAGGTTGCTTTAATTAAAATTCTAAGCCATATGTTATATTTCGTGAATAGATATTGGAGGGTTAGTATAACATTGACTTCCTATTCAATACTATTAAAAATATGGTCTATTTTTTTTTGCAAATTCATAAAATACTGAATTAAAAGACGCTTGTCAATCTGGCATATTGTATGATATTTCAATAAAAATAATTTTACAACTTTTCCCGGATTAAATCGATATTATTACTGACATATTTTTAATATAAACCTTTTCTGTGAGTTATAAATAGTTTTTTTTAGGAAATAGTTGCTGCCAGAAATATTTCGGATCAGTGATCACTAGTACACACATTGTCTAATTCATTCATTTCCATTTGCCAGTATTGACGTTCTTTTCTTTTTGACTCTCATAAATAAAAGAATTCAAATTTGAATTTCATTGAAGTTGTGTTGCTGAGACCATGGAAGTCAAACGCAAATCACACTATGAAACAATAATGGTACAACTCTTGAATATGTAACTGCTCTTGTAAAAGTAAAGGCACAAAATGTCACTGTGCACTCTTGCAGCCAAACCACCAGTATGCTACGGAACGTGGATAGCCAGATGCCATCTGGAAAAAAAAGTAAGTTTCAAGTTATCAGTGCAATTCTTTGTAAATAAATGTGAGGTGAGTGTCAGTGTCGGTTGTCTTTTTAAAAAATAGGCTGGTTAGAGTTATTAAAAGAAAATATAAGAATTATAGGGCCCATAGGTGAAAGTATTCTCCAGTCCTTGTCAATTCACAATCCGTGATTAATAAAATTCAGATGCACAAAGAACTATCCGGGAACCACAGCTGCTCCTGAAGAAGTGTTCACTTCACTATTTATCACAATAATGATACTGTTCTTCAGAGCAACAAAGAGAATTCTTTGGATGAGAGCAAATGAGAAAAATTGAAGTCAGGTAGCTCATGTCCAAATTTGGCCTCTAGTACAATGACCAAGAATTCTTTCCTCGGGTGAATTAGGCTTAATCAAGGACGTCAGAAGGTGCCAAAGGATCTTAAAAAGGACACTTTCTTCTGATGGGCCAGTTGAAGATAATAATATTCTGATTAGTCTATGCTTTCATAAAACATAGATGAAATTTCAGTTCATTTTGTAAACCAGAAGTCCTAGGGAAGAAATGCAATGTGGCACACAGTAAAAATAAAAATAAATTTGTAAAGGCACTGACTCGACAACTGTACGAGATAAACTTGTAGTACTTTTGAAACTTCAAATTACCAGAACATTGTCATCGTCAAATTTGTAATATTGGCTCCCTTTGAAGAAATATGTCTTTCCATTAGAATACTGAAAGGCTGCGTCTGCTCCTGCTGGGAGACCCCACACTGACATTGATCGAGAGTAGCCATCATTCAGCCGGCCAGTTCCCGTGTCAAATCTCCAGTACCTGTTACCTGAAAAACAAATCACTCTATTAAACAGTATGAAGATGCAACAGCTAAAAAAATATCAGCCTCTTTTGTTCTTACGGAAAAGACGACATCGCAATATCTTGCTTTTACCTCAGGGCCACCACCTATGCACAATAGTAGACAAAAGTATAGGCTGCATTAGTCGAACTAACATAAATTTCAAATTCTCAAGTGATCACTTCCAATGCCAGAACTAACTAAATATGTAGGTCTTGTCAAACATCCTTAAGATATACTTAACTAAAGAAAGGCCAGCAAAAATGGAGACACTAGGTACTGCTTGCTCAAGAATTTCGTCACATGTTTGGCTGATGCCAGTCATGTCAAATGGTAGAGCAATTTAGGCACAAAGCCAGAAAATTATCAATATATTTTACTTTATCGATTTGAATATGATTGTCTTACAAGACGTACATGAATGGTAATCTGACATGCCTACTCTGTTTCAGATTATGACAGACAAGCAGATGAATACCTTTAGTAACGAAGGTTTTCCCACTTTCTGGCCAATAGAACACTGCGTCAGCAGGTTTTGCTGCATTTGGAAGCTTCAGGACTTCATCAGCTGAGTAGTTTCCAATAAATGTCCTGTCTTCAAATACAGCAACAAAGTCACCCTAGGAGATATCAAGCATGTTTATGAGTAATGAGGATTAGTGTAACAATGGCAATAATTCAATCCAAAAATGATGTAAATTTTTTTAATATTTATTGATTTGACTATAGCTTCTCAGCAATATGTGTGCATCTCTACCTTTTTATGTACAAATGTTGCCCTAGCCGACTTATACAGTGTCACAGTTGCAATGTAATGATGTTGTAAAACAGATTTTTGCTATGGCCTGTGATATTTGGGGCATCGGGCTGGCACACGCAAATAACTTTACCTGAAACAGGTAGGTGCGGCCAATTGTAGGCCAGAAGAGTGCTGCATCTATTCTGCCAATCACTGGACTGAACCCAAGGTTCTTGTCTTCAATCCTGACAGGGTAACCTGGTTCCACACCAAAGAAGTCATTGATTTTATAGACATAATTACCTAAAAGAAACGCAAAAGAATTAGTAGCCAGTTTTTATTGCGCACAATGAATACAACACATTTTTTATGTATATAAATTTAAAACAGAGGTATTTACTCCGGCAATTTGAGGAAGCACTTAATATATATTTATTTTCAAACTCTTAGGGTTTACATAATTGAAATATTGTAAAAAAATGAAATCGAGTGCATATTAATTAAGACAAATGTGTAAATGTGCCACTAAGGCAGTCTCCAAGTTCTTGTAGAACTCTTGATGTTCAACCACAGAGTGCGACCCTGTTCGATTTTCTTGGTGACTTCATATATAATACACGCGTCCTTGCATCCCATCCTACTAGAAATGGTACTAATGAACCATGTGTTGCTGGATGCAACTGCAGTATGTGGCGCAAGCTTCGGTTCCATGCTTTGAAAAACTTCTGCATGTTTGTCTGTGAGACGCCATGCTTGTAAGCCATAAAAATGGCAGTATTTTGAATTGAAAACATGAAGAATAATTTCTTCCGGTGCTTTTGGCAATGCTGTGAGTGCATCATTGACTCTAGCAAACAAGTCTTTCCTTTTCATGGAAATTTATGTGATTTCCCAGGTGTTTTATGCTTCTGACCCACCTTATGTCTTTTGAGTCCAGGTATAGTTTTCCTGGTTGTCTGTCAGGCTTGAATCCAAATCTAATACACATTGATTTGCCAGGACTAAAATTCATTCCATAGTCATGTGAATATTGAATAAAGGTTGCTAGCATGCGTCTTAATCCAGACATGCTTGGACTTAACAAAACAACATTGTCCGAGTAACAGAAAGCTCCAGAGAAGTATGGGCCAATCCAACATCCTGACTTCTCTTGCTCCCCAGCCTAGATAAAAGTTCATCCGCATAAACACAGAAAATCTGTAGGGAGGCTACAGCACCTTGTCTTATGCCATTGCTGCAGGTAAAGGTCTGTGAGTAGCAGCCGTTCCATACTGTCCGAACGCCGTTCCATACTGTCCGAACTCGCTGCCTTCTGTACGAGTCCATTAGCACTCGTAAATCCATAGCTGGCATGCCTCTCCGCATCAATAGTCTGAACAGACACTCATGTTTCACAAGATCAAACGCCTTGCTCATGTCTAAAGAGCAACAATATACATTGGAGCCAGACTGCATATAGTATCGTACAATCTCCTTGATTAAGAGTGAGCACATGGTAGTTCTTCTGCATGGCTTATAGGCAAACTGAAGTCGTCCTCAAGAAGTTAGTGCAAAATTATGTAATCCAGGACTTTTCCAATAGCAATACACAAAGCAATTGTAGTTTGAATCTGAACATAAATCACCATGCAAAATATTTACCTACACACCTAAAGTTTAGCAAATAAGTGGTGATTCTGACTTAGTGCTTTTAGGACCCTATTGCAATGCATGGTGTTGCCACTGAAGCTGTGTTGTTTCCTGTCGATTTTAGTTATGAAGATTCAGTTCTTTTTATGTTAATGCTAATGTGTAGCTAACAAATTGCAATTGATTTGCATCTCAAGATTGCAGTTACTTATAGTGAAATGGCTAAAATGAGACTGGGATGTATTTAAATACTATTTTTATATCACTTACCGCGAAAAATGTAAGTTGAATTGTCTTTAGTGAGGGTGACAGCATCAATGCTTCCATTGTAGCAGATGTCAAACGGGTCAAAGGGGATTTTTTGGGACCCTTGACTGGTGGTGGTTGCGGTGATAGTCGTTGAGGTGGGTGTGCTAGATTGTGAAGTGGGCGTTGTGGATAATGTGGTACTCTCTGTTGAGCTTGTGGAGTCTAAATCTGCAGGACCTTAAGAAAAAATGGTACATGCAACTTGACAGTTGTTTCTAAAAACTTGACAATGTAGAGAATTCCCTCCCCACTCCATTAAGTATTTAATGCTATTTTCTCTTTTTGTGTAGTTATTATTATTTTTCCAATACTGCAGACTTACATTATGCAATATTTATGAGCTCTAATAAAGTTAAAACTGCACGAAGAACCACAAAGCTAAGATTCTTCCCACTCATAACTTCAATTCTATTTTTGAAATGGATATACTTTTTTTGTTTTTGTTTCTGAAAGTTTTTTTGACGCAATGTACATTCACCATACTATAGTATAACCATGGTTAAATGAAACCAAGATATAAGCTTGTGCTTATTGCTAGTCAATTAAATAATATTTAAGTATTGGTGACATATTATGCTATACCACACCTGTCTGAAGTCTTTCTACCAAGCCTGGTAAATCTGGTGTTATAACATTTTAATTTTAATTGTTAACACCAGAGGTCACCACAATGCTCACCATAAAGCTTTAAAACTCCAAGAATATCATCATCATCCAGACTGAAGTTGGGGTCATAGGGCTTAATGTAGGGATACATAACAGAATTTCTATCCATTGAGTGATACAGCCCAAGTGAGTGTCCCATTTCATGAGTCACGGTCTGAAGAAGATTTGTGCCTGTGGAAAAAATTGTAAAAAAGTGCAAAACAGTCATATAAAACACGTACTATGCAAAACAAATGGGCAAATACATTTATGATAAAATAAATCATACAATATTGCAAAAGTCCGACCATCATGACTCTAAAGATGGTGTGTCAGAGTCCAATCCAAAGCCATAAGATATGTCCAAGTAGGCAGTCAAATCAGAGAGACTCTGCCACAGTGACTTTCATAAAGTCTCAGGATAGGGACAACTTCCAAGTAGTGAAACAACCAAGTAAGCAGACAAGATACCTTGCCACTACTCTATAGAGTACCAAAGGGCCCCCTTTTCATGCGTGAAAAAGGGGCATGGCTAATTAATATTCATGAGCTTATTAATATTTATAATTCGCTATGTAACTCATTAATGATCATAATTATTTTTTTTTGTGAAATTACTCCTTAGTTTGTTACATAACTTGTTAATGATCATAATTATTTTCTTTAGTGATGATAATCAGCTCGTTAATGATCATAATTACTCCTAACCACGTTATATAACTCGTTAATAACTCGTTAATAACTTGTTAATGATCATAATTATTTTCTTTAGTGATCATAATTACTGTGAGCACATAACATAACTCGCTAATGATCTTAATTTTTTTTTTTAGTGATGATAAGTACATCCTTAGTTATGATAATTATTTTCTTTAGTGATACACAAGTGCAGAATAACAAGAATAGGTATTCTCCACATCAGTACATATCAGTCAGAGCATGGTAGACATGTGTGAACACCTGACCAGTGCCTCAAGGTATATTGAAGATCCAACATGTTGTTTAGACATGGTTCAAAGATTCACTTTCAAGAGAGTGTGACCAATGTCTAAAAATAGCCGATTATTACTATTACATAACTACTTAGTATATAAGTACTGCATCTCATCCTCTTAAAATTTACAACTTTGTTTTTCCTACTGTCGCTAGCAGACCAGATTCTCACAGAAATGAGGACCCCCAAGAAAATGTAAGTTCTGCAATATGTTAGCAGCAAGATTTGCATACTCACGCTGCTATACTCGGAATAATAAACGCATGAAGTCATGGTACCACTGACTTCAGAGAAATGCCATTTGAGACATCACTCTTTTTTGCTACACTCAGACTTATCAGGAAACCTGTTAAGCAGGTATGCTGCCCGTCACGTAAAGCAAAGGATATCCGATTGTCAACTCCTTGGACAAATACTGAGCATCTACAGCATTTTATTACAAGTCAACCAAATAACAAGCTGCCAAGCTGCAGGATTATACCTGGAGGATGTCATGACTAGAATAAATATAGACAAAGGTAGAATAAAACATGAACTGTTTACTAGAGTTATGAAACCATTAATGGAAATTATACATGTTACAGATGATACATTGCTACCATTACCTACTCCTTGATGTATTTATGATCATGAAAATAAAATATTTAACCCTATAAATGACTATGAAGTACGAAGGCAACACGTGATTGAGTGTGGACCAAATAAGCCATTTATTGGCAACATATATTTACGGAAACAATACACACATTGCTCTTGTAGATACCCACAAGCACATCGCTAATGTGGTTTCTTCAATATATAGTATTAATACATGTACTTTTTACAACATATGTATTTCATTAACAACTTACATTGTCAGTAATACTAAAGGTACATTTGACAGCCTCAATATAACAGGACTCATTCTAGTTTTGAGACGACTTAGAATAATAAACCTCACTGCTATTTGTACAATGCTGATACATACATGCAGACATTAATCAATCGTAAGACATACATGAGATTGGTAAACGACCATATAGACAACTCTGGCTCTTAATAAATGGAGAAAAAGGGTTCTGGGATGGCGGGAAACGAATTCGTGAAGGCGAATACTGCTTAAGCCCTGAACAGCCCTTCTTATGGGCTTAGACACCAAGGCCATGATTGGCTAATGAGAATGCCTGCGGCGCCCGGAAGCCAGGGGAGCATTAGTTAACTACATCTATTTATTAATAAATTATATTTAACCCTATGACTATGAAGTAAGAAGGCAACACGTGATTGAGTGTGGACCAAATAAGCCATTTATTGGCAACATATATTTACGGAAACAATACACACATTGCTCTTGTAGATACCCAAACTGCGGAGCATTCCCAAGAGCAAAATGTATAATAATGTAATTTGGATTAATTTTTTAAAAGATTCGCTTATGATGTGCTAGTTAATGGTGGTGCGGAGTGCATGAGGACTTGAGGCACTTGTAAAAAGTGTTTAGCTGCCATGGATGCTGTCTGCGCGTCAGAAGGTCTCACATAGAACTTATAAGCTTCTGACTTCCAGCGCCCTTATCGTTTAATGTCTGGCTCTGGCAACTGATGTGCAGCCGCGTCCGTAGCCACTCCGGCCCTGAGTGAATGGGGCGTTAAATGCTGGTTTGTAAAGCCTGCAGCCCGACATATAGCTTTCATCTTATGCGAAAAAAGTCTGTAAGTAAGTAAGTTGCCATCCTGAAATAGAAAAAGCGGTGCTTCTAACGGCGCACGCCTTCTACTAATATATAATCTAAGGCAGCAAAATGCACATACCTCAGTGCCTGAACATCCCACCGTAACTGAGAAGCCCGACACTGAAGTTTTCGATGATGGCACCTTAAGTATCATAAATGGTACCGGACCAGTCTGAGAAGTAACTGCTGATACTAGCAGCGGACGCAAGGCCCCTGGCGTTGAACAATATTCTGATGCACGTAGGCATTCAAAATATGCAAGTAACATTGCAGAAAATAACATTAAATTATCCATGTCGTAACACAAGGACTTCTGGATCTGCTCCAGCATTGTATATGAAATGGGTGAAGCTTGAACTGGTGCTGGGCCTGCTCGTTCTATAGACCTGAGAGCCCACTTTACTCTAATTGAATAAATATCAAGAGGCGGGAATCCCTCTGTAACTAGCCATGCTCTAACTCCTGAAAGATACACCCTAATAGATGCCAGCGAGAGGTTATTCTTAGACAAATGAGCTATGAACCTGAGAGCTATCAGCTCGTTAAACTCAAAAGGATCAAGGCTATATGCCTCGGTAAATTGAAGATACCGCTTAACAGCTGTAGAGTAAGAACGGCGTGAATTATAGGCCAGACCGGCACCAACCAACTCGGCGACATGCAAGTTGAGATCTGAAATAATTAATGTGCGTTTTGTGAGTGTCTCTGTTCGAAGTTGTGAACTGCGACTTCCGCTCGTAGAAGGGGGTATCCACCGTACGCTCTACTTGGGGGTGGGCTCCGTTCCGCTTATCGCTGAAGATCTGGTGTCTCATCGTGTCGTGTAGCGACCTCTCTTGCTGAGCGGGCCGGATGGCCTCGCGGTTTTCGTGAAGTAATGAAGAGCTCCAATCCTCGTTCCATCGCGAATGCGTCGGGTCTGTATTCACTCCGGCAAAACGGACTCCACGTGGGTCATCTGTTGGCACTTGCGCATCTCCGTCCGACGTCGGACTAAACCTCCATGCACCCTGCGTCTCTCGCCTATATTTAGGCAAGTTTTCGTGACAATCAGCCTCACGTTCTCTCAATTCTCTCATATCTCTCAAATCTCTCAACTCTCTCAGCTCTCCCAACTCTCATATCTCTTAGCTCTCTTATCTCTCTCAGCTCTTTCAATTCTCTCAATTCTCTTGCTTCTACCGACTCTCTCATTTCTCTCAATTCTATCGGGTCTCGTTCTCCCCAGGCTGGGGTTTTCGATACTCTCTCTCATATCGCGCAAGTATGCTTCGTACGATATTCTAGCGTCACTTGCTACAGAGGAACCTGGCACATGTTCTCTCAAAAATGCCAAATCGGCCTTATGATTTCTGGCACATGTTGGTCTGCTTAAGTATTCACCTTCACTTTGTCTTCTTGTTCTCTCAGCCATTGATTCATTTGCAGCCCCTTGCTTATCAGCGTCACGGGGTGTGGACTCAGTCTCCCAGCTCAGATTATCGAATCTACTCGATGACGGCTCTTGCTGACATTTTCCTGGACCAAACGTCCCCTGGTGACCAAGAATCGCTCTACCACAGGCAGCACAACATCTTGCCTTCTTCTTAGATCCTTTTCTTGGCATCCTGTTCAATGTAAACTGCTTCTTGCTGGTTATTCTAAACTGCGCACTGCTTCTAAGCTGTTTTCTGGCTTACTAGAGGTGTGAAACACAGCTGGGCTCAGACGTTCAACAGAAGAATGGAAGACCGGACATCTCAAGCGGCTTAGCAAGCGGCTTAGGCAACTGTTGGGCTCAAGTCCTCATGACCTCGGTGCTCAGTGCAATAGTGTAATGATGATGAGATGAGCTGTTGTCCAAACGAATTCGTGAAGGCGAATACTGCTTAAGCCCTGAACAGCCCTTCTTATGGGCTTAGACATCAAGGCCATGATTGGCTAATGAGAATGCCTGCGGCGCCGGGAAGCCAGGGGAGCATTAGTTAACTACATTTATTTATTAATAAATTATATTTCAACTCTGATATACATGTGTCTTACTTTTTAAACTTTATCTATATACTAACGATAATCCTCATAAATAAATAAAAAAACATACATATTGTAAAAGAAAATTTATTTAAAAAAAAACTAATGCATTAAAAAACCAAAAAATTACTATAAAGCATTAAATAATTAAAATTACAAAAAAAAACACAAAAAATACAAAATGCTCTCCCAGAGATATATATCTGAAAAAAAAAAAATCAGGACTTCATAAAAATAAAAGACCATAAAAAAAAGGAGCAGTACTTAATATTTTTATATAACAACATGAATGGAAAAGTACCTACCGAGTAACATTTCTTCATACTTTCCTGGGCATTTAGTGTTGTTATCAAATCAGTTCACAATTACAAGATTATTATGATTTTTGTTGTTATACTGTGATGTAACTCAACAAAGGATTTACTCACCACTGTTATCATTGCCCAGGCTGACTGTCTCTCAATTCTCATGACGGAAGTTGAACAAAAACACTATAATCAGAAATATTAACAAGTTCATATTTTATCACTACTGAATGCATCACTTAGAAGTATGTGTACACTTAGAGGTCTAGATATACTTATATGTCACTACAACTTGTTATTTACCATCTTCCTGAGACTCATCATGAGGCAGGATAGCTGGCTCAGTAGGGTCTTGCAGTCTCTGATGCAGTCTCTCCATCTCATGCTCCTCTCTCTGCCTCTCTCAACAATCTCCACATGTCGAGTTTTCTTAACGATCACTGCAAACGATGTATAAACATCTATGTAAGACCTTATATATATATATATATATATATATATATATATATATATATATATATTTTAGAACAAATATATATAATCTACATGCAAAATCATTATAATATCTAAAAGCAGTTATAAAAAAGTTATAAAAAGTCTCTACTAAGTCAATATTGACACTCACCCTTGATACAGAACACAACCACAACTAGCAAAATCACAGTCGACCCTACAGACAGCGAAAACCAGTTGCCAGAACGATTGTTGTCTTCTAGTTATCCTTATTGTGGTTGTTCTAGAGGTGGCTAACGAACTGTCAATAGAATAATGGCCATGGACGAGTCAGTCGACAGGGTGTCTGGAGTTGGGGGTGAAGGATCGGAGGTAGGGTGATCGTCAGGCCCTCGAAGGTCCTGGGCCTCCACGCAGCGAGGGTGGAAACACTTGGGGTGAAGTCCTCTATCCCCAGTGGCTAAAACTGGACAGTGCGCATTGCACAAGCTGCTCCAGCTATCCAACGCAGACAATTATTGATTTTTTACATGCTTCTGGTTTCTACTACCAACTATAGATAATCAATCTTACCCTAGAGAGCCTCTACATAGCCCACTCAGGTGCTGATGAGGCATTAAACAATAACACTAACTAACTAACTAGGGTGATCGTCAGCTCATTCGGAGGTGGGCAAGGCTGAAGGTCCTAGGGGAAAGATCACCATTTGGCCCGACTGAAATACAACCCTCAAAGAGGCTGACATTTCAGACAGCTGGTGCACAACTTCATCCTCGTAATGCATACAAAATATGGGAGATAAAAATACTTAAATAACTGTCAAACTATTACAGTTAATCTTTCCAGATAGTTCAACTACATGGTAGGACTTACATTCTTACATTTGACTGATCTCTTATGCTATCTTGACATATAATTACAATGCATCTTCAAAATACTTAACCCAATTAATGACAGGATAGCGCACAAATAGAGCTGTGTGTCATAGTGGTATATGTATTAATACGTCCGTGATCACACAGACATATATACCTCAAAAGCATTTATCGAATGCATAGGGGCCCACTATATATATATATATATATATATATATATATATATATATATATATATATATATATACAAAAGAGAGCATCTCACAAACACTTTTAACAAGTGCAGCACGCATGTAGGTAAGTCCCATCAGTCTCACACTCATTATATATATTATATATATATTTTATCTAGACTAGGTGATACATATTCATCATTATGGTTAAATCTAATTAAATTAGACTGAAAAAATGCATATTGAATGTTGTAGGCATAGATCATCGACGTCATCCTCGCCGCAGATTAGAACATCAGGTTCCTCGCGACGGCATCCTAGCACAAGCGATAAGATGGCCAATCTCAACAGTATAGCGATCATAGTGAAGCCAATGGTAAATTCCGTAATTCAAGTTGTGTGAGATAGCGATAGTCAAAAGTGATATAACTTCTCCTCATCTGTTTCATATATATATGGAAGCCTGCATTAATTATATTAGTGTCATAAAGTGTATTACTTATTGTAACTATTGTCTATTTTGTTAACAATGACAAATATTAACCCCTCCAAAACATCAGGATCTATTCAGTAATAGCTCCTGGCGTTATATTAGGCTACCTACCGTTTGAACTTTGTACGATTATGTAACACGTGCAGAGGTGCCTAGTCTCAAAGAATGGTCTACATTGACCTAGTGTCAAGTCTCCAGACATATCTTAAACCAGATGTCTTTCCTAAAACCAGCTGCCGCTTTATTGCAGACTTACACAATCTTTTCACTCTCAGCATTCAAAGTAATTTCAAAGTACTTTACTAAGAGCTACCGCTGAGCTAGGCCCCCGCCCACAACCGCAGATAAAGAGATCTGTGTTAATCAATGATATAAATAAAACTAAGACAAATATGCCTATCAGAAGTTATTATTACTAAGATATCTCAATATCATCCAATGTAATAAAAAATGTAGAACAGTCTGTAGAACAGAAATTCATAATAGACTGTTTACTTATCATAAAATCCATGAAGTTTTATAGACGTAATTCGATCGACAGAAGGGGCAGGGTAATTTGCAGTTCCAATCAAAATCAATTGGTAGAACTTCAACTACCTCCTTCATGAGTTTGTGTATGGCCAGCGATACAATGCAACCCCTACATATCTTCATTTGCTCATTACGGAAGCAGCATTTGAAACTGTTGATGGTGCAAGATAACAGATATGAAATAGATTTTTGTCAGCATTTAACAGTGTAGTAGCCATTTCCTGTAGTCTGTGTATGTCTGTAGCTTTAACAAAACTGACCGTTATCCATAAGAATGGCCATTGCAGCACCCTTCAGGCTAAATTTCGCACTTCTTACCAATATACCACCAATGAGTATGAGAAAGCGAGACGGGTATCACAGTTTACGGACAAGCTATCAATAGTACAGATTTTTTATATCTGTGTGATGTTAACTGATGACCATCTAGACCCCTATTATCAAGGGGGGCAAAACCGCAATTATTTCTATGATATGAACCAGATCATCGGATGGGCACCCAAATTCCAAGAAACCCCCTATGTATGCATTAGCTTGCAGGTCGCTACGTCAACATTCTGAGGGCTTGAGGAGTAGTATAGGTTAGTAAATTTATACATGGGGCATAATTAGTGTATCTTTATACCAAATCCTGTAGCCTTATATTCTCTTTTTCTTTCCCTACAATTTTGGAGTTGCAAATGTTGCTGCATATGTATAAATGGTGCAATGCTGTAGAGTTGCTTTGACAGAGAGCTACTTTCCAGCCTACCCCTAGTGTTAATGGGGTGTTTAGTCCAAATTTGAAATGTCAACGTTTACCAAGGCCCCCTGCAGTTCCTGTTCATAGAAACTACCATCAATCTTCTCCTTGTTTAAATCAATTACTCTATACCATGGGGGGGGAGGAGGGGGTGAGATGCGGCCCTTTTATCGATAATGAAAATTTCCTTTGTCCATTTCCTGTCAAAACCCTTCTCAAACTGTTCTGGCTAAAAATAATCTTACTTTAGCCCCTATGTTAAATTTATATACAATAGGCGTTCTCTTTTAAGTTCAATAGATAGATATAGCTTTTCATAAATCTCTTGTTGATTGTCTAATGTAACTTGTGAAGGTGTCATCCCTATTGAAGAGTGTTTGGTATTATTATAACTAGAGAGAATCTCCTGAAGATGATCGATATATTTATGAGTTTGATGTTTTGGTAAAGAATTTGTATATTCGTGATTTGATGGTTCTGATTACTCGTTCAGCATAGTTTGCATGGTAAACATTATAAGCTAGTACATGGTTTATATTTTTAGTTTTCAAGTAAGCCTGGACAATTTTAGCTGTGTATTCTTTACCCTGATCACTTCTTAACTCTTACTCTGAGGCCATTTTTGAAAATATTATTCATGACATTAACTATCTCTTCCCCCATTTTACTTTTCATGGTTTCGATTGTTAGATATCTTGAAAATAAATTGATGAATACTACCAGGTATTTTACTCTATTATTACTCTTGCCAAATTTCTGAACATTCATTAAATCAGTGTCCATAATTTCGTTCATTTCTCCTACTATAATTGATTCTCGTTTAAACTTTTACATAGGCTGTTTGTGTATCAAATAGGTATTTTGAGCCTAAGTTGGATGACTGTTTCCTCCTTCGTCTCATTGCCATGGTCTCTGCCTGTCCTAATTAGCCCAACTGGTGCAGAAATACAGGACGTAAAACCCTAATCACACACACACACACACACACACACACACACACACATCGTAATATCTAGCAATATCCTTTTGGTATAAACTAACTTAACAGTCTTGCAAGTGGCTCTGTTAAAAATTCGACCATGTACTTTATCTCTGACGAACATATTGTATGTAGGTAGTCTGATGACTTTCCCATTGGTTATGACCTGCTGGCTGTTTTTAAAGGTGATGATCTGGCGTTGACAGACAGGATTCATGATGATACCTTTGAACTTGACTATTTCTGTGTTGTCATTAAGCCTGTAGCTGTGCACTTGAAGGTCCTGGGCCTCCACGCGGCGAGGGTGGAAACACTTGGGGTGAAGTCCTCGATCCCCAGTGGCTAAAACGGGGCAGTGCGCATTGCACAAGCTACTCCAGCTTTACAGGAGGGTGTGTCCCCTACCATACAGGGGAAACAAAAAATAGATATGTCTGCAGAGAATAATCCAAACCAGCTCGCACGTCGCCCAGGTGAACAAGGTGCGCGTCCCTCAGCGGTAAACCAGGCTGAGTCCGAAAATTTGGCTACTGGTTCCCGACATAGAAAACGTTCACGCTCATCATCAGATGATGCGAATCAAAGTTCCAATTAAGAATATGTATCTTTAACATGGCCTAAATTTATTATGAATACTGGCTGTGACGATGGGTTTTTTCCGACTCTTAGCCATTACTATTTGCAGAACTTTAAAAGAAACGGTTGGTTTCGTGGAAAATACTAGAAGGCTAAAAAATTCATTCTTGCTGGTGCAGGTTGCCCACAGGGACCAGTCATTAAAATTGCTGGAGTTGAAGGCCTTTGCGGGTGCCCCTGTTAAGGTGGAGCCCCATCGGTTCTTCAACTCCTGCAAAGGAGTTATAACATCGCATGAGAGCAGTCTCTGCTCTGATGACGAACTGAGGGACTGGCTGAATGACTACAATGTCATCCACATTAAACGCCAGCCCCCCAGATATTCACGACAGCTACTTACTCTGACCTTTGATGGCACAGTTTTGCCTGACAGGGTCAGCATTGAGTTCGAGTGATGTAGGGTACGTCCCAACATGCCGAACCCAAAACCTTATAACTGCCAAAGATTTGGCCATTTCAGCGGCTCCTGCCGTACCAAAGCAAACTGAGCCAATTGTGGATCACGGGAACACACTCATTCCCATGACTCACCATGAGGCCTTCTTATTGTGTTAATTGTGGAGGTGATTGGCCAGCCTATCATTGTGATTGTCCGAAGTGGCAGCTAGAGAAAGAGGTCCTGAAACATAAAACAACCAAGGATATCTCCTTTCCTCAAGTGCGCCGTATAGCTGAACAGGCTGCTGGTGCAAGCTATGCCTCAGTCCTTTCTAGGACGGCTGGAACTAGATCTCCCTCATCCAGATCATCGCACCGGCGAAGGATTGACTTAGATCCTAATTATAAATATTCGAAGGCAGGCCAAAGCTCTCAGAAAGTTCATTCAGAATCTCAGTCTTCACAGTCAGGCGATCACCTGGCATGCTACAGATGTTGAAAATGACATCTCGTAGCAACATTAGTTCCCACTTCTCAACATAGTATACCTTCTCAGGGTGCACCTTCCGGCGATGAGTCGGAAGAGAGGCATCAACCAATGGAACAAGAGGCAAGGCCTAACACCCTCCCAACACCTGAACAGGAGGGGGCAAGTAGTAAAATATCAATTGTTCCCAAAAGATCCCCCCTCAACAGAAAAGTACTTGAAAAATCTAGTGCACTGGGTGTCATAAGAGTGCCATCTCGGCATGGTGGGGTCCCAAAAAGTACATTACCACCAAAAGAGGCAACGAATTTGAAAAAAAAGTAAGTATTCACTATGATACTATTAAATTTGTTTAACTAACTCATGGACAGTATCATTCAGTGGAACTGTCGTGGTTTCAGAGCCAACCTTGATGAAATAGGTTGCATGGTCCTAGACTTAAACCCTAGTGTTTTCTGCCTGCAGGAAACATTTCTGTAACCTCCGAATAGTTTAAAACTGAGAAATTATCATATGTATAATACATATGGCAATATTGCCCGGGAGAGAGCCAATGGTGGCTCATCAATTTTAGTTAAAAATTGAATCATTCATGCCCATATTGCTCTTAACACAAATGTCCTCCAAGGTCCTGGGCCTCCCCGCGGCAAGGGTGGAAACACTTGGGGTGAAGTCCTTTATCCCCAGTGGCTAAAACAGGACAGTGCATATTGCACAAGCTGCTCTAGCTATCCAACGCAGACACTTATTGATTTTTTACATGCTTCAGGTTTCTACTACCAACTATAGATAATCAATCTTACCCTAGAGAGCCTCTACATAGCCCACTCAGGTGCTGATGAGGCGTTAAACAATAACACTACTACCACTACTACTACTCTTAACACAAACCTTCAGGCTACAGCAGTTCGTCTGAACCTGAATAAAACATTCACTGTATGTTCCTTATATATTCCTCCACCCTTTAACCTTACAGCCTGAACCGCGTCTTATTCTAGGAGATTTTAACAGCCATAACCAATTGTGGGGAGCACTTCCCTCAACAATAAAAGAAAAACTATTAAAGATTTTCTTATTGACCACACCCTTTGCTTGTTCAATGATGGTTCACCCACATATCTTCACCCAGGTCATGGAACATTTTCATCAATAGACCTTAGTATATGTGATCAAGCGTTATGACTGGAATTTGAATGGAGAGTATTAGAGGACACACATGGCAGTGATCACTTTCCCATTGTCCTACAAAACGTAGAAGGTACTAGAGAAGTGGGTCAACCCCGATGGAAGTTGCATAAAGCAGATTGGACCTCCTTCAAAAAGCACTGCTTAGAAACAATTACTATGTCACATTATAGGAATTGTGATACTCTCGTTGAAGTTTTTACTGATGATATTACTGATATGGTCAATAAAACAATACCAATGACAAAAAATAATTCTAAACGTAGTGCAAGACCCTGGTTTAATGACGAAGTAAGAGAAGCTATTAAAAACTAAGATAGCACTCAGAATTTTTAAATCACAGCCAAAGCACGTAGAATTGTCAGACAAAACAAAAACGTAGTTGCTGGAGAGACTATGTCTCCAGACTCACTGAAAGAACTCCTAGCAATAAAGTCTGGAAAATGATTAAGAAAATTGAAGGAAAGAATCTAGCTTCACATGTAAGCATTCTAGAAATGAATGGAGAACATCTCTCCTCACCAGAACGAATATCAAACGGGTTAGGAGAACAGTTTGCGTACAACTCCTCGTCAGAGAACTATACAAGAGAATTTCAATGTTATAAGGCTCAAGCTGAAAGATCAACCCTAAGTATACAGTCTGATAACAGCGAAGATTATAACTCATACATCACCATAGAAGAACTTCAGAAGGCCATCTCAAAAGCGACTAACTCTCTTTAAAAATATTACTCTATATCTTCAATCAAATTTGGGAGAAGGGATGTCTTCCATCCCTCTGGAAACAAGCCACGGTCCTCCCAATACCCAAGCCGGGAAAGGATCATAGTGATCCTATGAATTATCGTCCAATAGCCTTAACCAGTTGTCTATGTAAGACAATGGAACGAATTGTTACTGATAGACTGGTTTGGTTCCTGGAGTCCAACCAGCTTCTTACAGAATTCCAATCTGGATTTCGCCGTCACAGGAGCATATTAGATCATTAAGTCAGACTGGGTTAGTTAGTTAGTTAGTATTATTGTTTAATGCCTCATCAGCACCTGAGTGGGCTATGTAGAGGCTCTCTTGGGTAAGATTGATTGTCTATAGTTGGCAGTAGAAACCTGAAGCATGTAAAAAAGCAATAATTGTCTGCGTTGGATAGCTGGAGCAGCTTGTGCAATGCGCACTGTCCTGTTTTAGCCACTGGGGATAGAGGACTTCACCCCAAGTGTTTCCACCCTCGCCGCGTGGAGGCCCAGGACCTTCGAGGGCTAGTCAGACTGGAAACTTATGTTAGAGATGCTTTCATAAACAGAGAACAGGTAGTAGCCATATTCTTTGACCTAGAAAAAGCCTATGACACTACATGGAAATATGGAATAATAAAACAACTTAGGGCTTCGAGGTCGCCTTCCAGTTTTCATCGGATCTTTCCTACAGGATCGCTTCTTTACGGTCCGAGTGGGATCAACAATGTCAAGCTCCTACTCTCAGAAGAATGGAGTCCCTCAGGGTAGTATCTCTCGCCCACCCTCTTTAACGTCAAAATCAACAGTATAGTAAATTCCATCTCAGAAAATCTCATGTCATCCCTATATGTTGACGATTTCCTCATTGCATACCGTTCCAGATATATGCCAACTTTAGAACGACAACTCCAATTGAATTTGAATAGGATTCATAAATGGTCACTTGAAAATGGCTTCAAGTTCTCTAAACAGAAGACAGTTTGTATGCCTTTCTGTCACTTTCGATCATACCATCCAGATCCATCACTAATAATCGACAACTGTCAAATAAGAGTGGTGAATGAAACAAAATATTTCGGTGTACTTCTTGACTCTAAATTGTCTTTCATCTGCATATCAAAGCACTGAAAGCAAAGTGCCTGAAATCAATGAACCTCCTTAAAGTAGTGAGCAAATATAATTGGGGTGGGGACACAACGGTCCTCCTTCATCTCTATCGTGCAATCACTCGTTCTCGACTTGATTATGGTTCTGTGGTATATGGCTCTGCCAGACCATCTTATCTAAAATGCCTGAACTCTGTTCATCATCAAGGGTTGCGACTAAGCTTAAGAGCTTTTCATACATCCCCTGTAGAGAGCTTATATGTACTGGCAGGGGAACCTCCGCTTTCCCTTCGTCGTATCAAGTTGTCCATGCAATACATACTAAAAGTAGCATCAACTCCAACAAATCCAACATATGATGTAATATTTCATCCTAAGTACATGCATCATTATGAATCTCGTTCAAAAGCCATTCGACCACTGGGATTACGGATGAAATTCTATCTTGAGGCTGCAAAAATTGATACTGCAATCATTGCCACGACGGAAGTACCACCAATTCCGTTATGGATTCTCCCAGTCCCCAAAGTTATACTGGATTTGGCAGAGCTTAAGAAAATCGAAACCAATCCTGTAGACTATCAAAACTTATTTTATATTATAAGGTTTAAATACGAATCGTACAAATTTCTATACACAGATGGCTCCAAAATGGAAAGACGAGTAGGCTGTGCAGTCACCTCTTATAAAACCGTTATAGCTGAATGTCGTCTTCCAGATCACTGCTCAATATACACTGCAGAATTAACAGCTATTTACCTTGCCTTAAAGAACATCGAGGACTCAGAATCAAATCATTATGTTATCTGTTCTGATTCCAAATCTGCTCTGCAAGCAGTACAAAATAAACAACTTGATAACCCTGGGATCTTAGATGTTCTTATTAAGTATTTCCATCTTCACGAAAACAAAGACATTGTATTCTGCTGGATTCCTGGACACGCTGGCATTGAAGGTAATGAAAAAGCAGACCTGGTAGGGAAAAGGGCTCTTACAAAAGAGATAACTGATTTCACTATTCCATACACTGATTTTAAAATGACTATAAAATCTTTTATCATGTCTTGCTGGCAAAGCTAATGGAATGAATGTAGTAACAACAAGTTACATTCAATTTTACCTTGCCATTCAAAACAAAATACCTAGTAGGTTCAATACTCGCAAAGATCAAGGAATATATCACAGATGCCTCATAGGACATTCAAGACTTACACATTTATACCTTTTAGTCAATGAACCGGCACCGGTATGCCAGAGTTGTCGGTGCCCCCTTACAATCAAACATATTTTATTAGATTGCATCCAATTACAACACATTAGAAGACCTTTGTTTCATGCTATCAAGATATCCAACGCAGACAATTATTGATTTTTTACATGCTTTTGGTTTCTATCACCAAATATAGATAAATAATCTTAACCTAGAGAGCCTCTACATAGCCCACTCAGGTGCTTATGAGGCGTTAAACAATAACACACCCACACACACACCCACACACACACACACACACACACACACACACACACACACACACACACACACACACACACACACACAGAAGCCTGTAGCTGTAGGACTTTGGACCTGAAGAAATGAATACTGTTTTGTATTGACCTGATGGTAACTTTTCAGTCAGTGGCTCCATAAAATTGCCTTGCGGTGGCATATCCATATATTCTTGGGAGGTGAAGGTGACGGAGTAGGTATCCATGTAGAGTACTCGACGTCCCAGCTGGTCAATTATTTAGTCTTGCCCAGCAGGTGGTGAATGATGCGACGACGTCATTATTCTTGATATTGTCGGGTTAAAAGGTTTATCTACTTCTGGTTTCTACCAGTAGGCAGTCTTCGTATGTATTGACTTCTTGACCGGTTGGATTTCTCTCCAAGTTTCCCCAAAATGCTGTTGAGAGCCAGTTTGGCTACTGTTCTTAGTCCTGGATTGTGCTTGATGTTTTCCTGTCTCCGACTGACTCCTTCTGCTTCTCGGTAACTCTGAATGTAAGTCTGTTGATCTTCAAGGTTATTGACCCAATCGGGGAATCCTGAGGCTTCCGGGGGTGGGGGCCTAACTCAGTGGTAGCACGCAGGGCTTCCAATCACTGGGTCCTGGGTTCAATTCCCGGTCGAGCCTATGTTGGATGGCTGTTTCATCCTTCGTCTCATTGCCATGGTCCCTACCTGTCCTAATTATCCCATCAGGTGCAGAAATACAGGACATAAGACCCTAATCCACCACCATCCTGAGGCTTCCTGCTAATTCTGAGAAATGTAACGACATACTATCGAAAGAGTGTGTCTGAAGAGTTTTCCCAGTGGTAAACTTCATAAATCGTAAGGATGGTGTAGCCTTACTCTAAAGCCTTCATGATTTTGGGTGTACAGTGGGTTCCGCTAATGGCTCTCTGGTTAGTGCTGCATTGACAAGGTAGTTGACTGTGCTCGCCTGTGCATGTGCGGCATATAGGAATATGAGTTGGCCTCCTGATCGATAGGGTTGAACGGGGTGATAGAGGCCTCTCGGTAGTAATACTTTAATTTTTGCTATGCCGAAGTAGGACTTCATGGTGTAGTCAAAATCTCTGGTTAAAGTCTGAGGATGGCCGACTGGTAGAGAATTGTACTTGTTTACCGAGGGATAGAGACTTGTGTAATTGTAATAATGGATCTTCTCTTCTTCCTGTACCTGGTAATGGAGACGTACTGATGATGTCCGACCCCCATAGAACGATATGTTGTTGAAGTCCGCTGTACCATTTGTCACAATTTCTGCATCTTCTGCATATGGAACAGGTGTAAACGTCTGTACGTGTAGTGCAGACTGTCTTCTTTGGACGTTGAAATCGAAGTAAATGTATTTATTTGTGTTGACGTTTGGTGGTGAGGCTCTCATGTTGCAGAGATGCTGTCCTGTAAAGTATTCTTGACGGAGTCGACATTGCCATTTTCCACAGACGTGGTCTGTGCAAAAGTAGTATTGCTGACATTTGAAACGTTTTTCTTCTCCCTTGAGAGTTCCTGTCTTGTAAAGCTCTGGCTGTCGATGGTTTGAGAAATAGTCCGAATTAAGTTCTATTGCAGTCTTGACATTTGATTGCCTGCTCCTATGCGCAAAATTTTCTCAGGCAGACCTTGCATTTGTTTTGACAGAAATGTGTTGTCTCTTTGTTGTGATATTTGAGACAAGCTGTACAGATTTCCTTGTTGGAGAAAAGTCCTGATATTGCGGTATTGGAGTGGAAATGTTGTCCATCTTTGTAAAGAAATGTCGTCTCTAGACCTGGATCCTGCATAGACTACATCATGTCCTGTATCTTTGTCTATGACGATGATCAGTCATTCAGGTGGTTTCGATTTTGTAGAATTCTCTAATTCCGATCTCTATCTGATGGTTACTTCATTGAGAAGTTGAAGGGCTCTTCCTAACTGGGAATTTGGACCTTTTCTGTGAGCTCTTGTTAATTGATGAATGTGTACGTACTGAGGATATTTTCGTAGGATAGCCAAGCAGACAGTGATTGCTTGTGCTGAGCAGGTGTAGTCATTGGGTATTTCAGGGATGTATACTGTGCATCTTTACCGGATGATGGAGTTGTTCTTGTCTTTAATGTCAACATTGTAATGGTAAGAGAGCGACCATTTTTCGTGGTAGACGATTGGTTGGGTAGTTGATCAGTGGTTGAGCATACGTGCGTAGTCTTGTATAGGGAAAAGCATTTTTTGCAAATTATGCTGGAGTGCAATAGCCTCTGAATATTTGTGACAGCATGGGTACTTTGACCGTTCTGGTAGAGGTAAATTGTGGTCTCCTTGACAGCTCCTCCATATAAGATGTGGTGATCATGGTCAATAATGATGATTTGTAGATTGAGATGGTCCTTAAATCTCTGAAGGTCTTCAATCATTACTTGATGGTCTGTGGGTAGATCAACATCTCTTAAAAGTGAAAGTGCCAGACCGAGTTGAGAATGGTGGTCTCTTTTGTGAGCTCTGTATGATTTACTGATCTCTGCCACTCAGGGGTCATTTAGGGTTTTGGCTCTAGCGATAACCATGGCTCTGACAAGCTGGGTGATGTGGTCTGGTAGAATTGGGATGGTTATGTAAGGCTTGCCTCCTCCTCTGTCATGATGAAGAGCTCCTACTTTTACATGGAATGAGTTGTTGACTCTCATGGTCTGGGCTGATTGTAGGACTTTTTCCATTCGGTCCATGATGGTCTTTGCAGTGATGAGGTTTTGAGGTCTCATGTGGATGACTATGTCTTGCTTGAGATCGTTTGTTGAGTGATAACTCTCGCTGTCTTCAGGGTCATGGTGCTGTGCTCTGTCAATAACTTCTTATAACATATCTTCAAGCTCTTGGGTGTATGTCAAGTAATCTGTGTCCTACATAATCTTGGTTAAATGTAGCTCTGAAACTTTCTTCATAACAAACCTTCTAGCAACTCTGTGCTGGGTTTGGATGACCAGGTTAGGTGAAGGTCTTGGAATCTTTGGTCTGGGTGGATCTGGTGACAGACTTCTTTTATTTTAAAGTATCACTAAATTGTCATCACTAAAGAAAATAATTATCATAACTAAGGATGTACTTATCATTCACTAAAAAAAAAATTATGATCATTGACGAGTTATGTAACGAGTTATGTAATGAGTTATGTAACATACTAAGGAGTAATTATCTTCACTTAAGAAAATAATTATGATCATTAACGAGTTACGTAACAAATTATTAATATTAATTAACCACGCCCCTTTTTCACGCCCATGCTCAGCGGGGGCATGAAAAGAGGGGCCCTTTGGCACCCTATACAGTAGTCTTGCTTTCTCAGCTCACAAGTCAAGTAAGAACTGCTGATTTTTATTGTTGCAGGCCCTTGTAAAGGGATCAGTAATCGTTCAGGCATCTCTGTTATCAATCATGCATGTTAACCAAACCAATCCTGAGAGGGATCCAAGATGATCCAACCAATAAGATCATGCCCACTAGAGCATGTTGGGCAGGGACCCTCTCAACCTGTGGAGATGCCCCCCCCCCCCTACAGCTGTGAAGATGGTACCCCAAACCATTAAGGCCACCAGCCTGCCAACCTTAATTTAATATTTTTTAACAGTTTAGCATGCTGCAAGGACAAAGGGGTTCTGCAGTCCCAACCTTTGTCCTGCAGCTATTTTTAGCCAGGATGAACACCCAACATAAAGGAGTGCAATTTGCAGCCAATACGTTGTGGCATTGCTGGAGTCAGGAATTCTGGAATTAAATGGAAATTTCCCAAAGTCAAGTAAAGGTAATGCAACTTAATGCTAGTGGCTTTAAAACAGAATGCTGAGTCTTTAATATTTAAGCAGGTTTGCTATGAGCCTATAATTATATAAATTGATAAATAATAACTGGTTGGCAAGCTGGCAGAGCAATGCATCCCCTTGCAGTATGTAAATTAGCTAGAATTACATGAGAGATTAAAAACGCCTAATAAGTGCTAACCTTATAAGTAAACATACATGCTAAATTTCTAATGTATAATAATAATAATGATAAAGTGCAGCCTGCACTTTACATTATATGTTACAATACAATATTATTTATTGGTCACAAAGTGAAATTTGTTTCATTGGTATATCAATAAAAAGACAATTAACACATGTGTAGATAAATAAAAAATATATTTTGCAGCAAACAAATAGAGACATGACATATGTATTGTAACAAATACATACAATTTCTAAACATTAAGATATGCACTGCAATATATATACATATATATATATATATATTGTGAACCAACCCACCATCGTATTCTTTGTCAGTCCAGTTCTCATCTTCGTCATAATGTTGGTCTCCTCCATAGTTTGGAAAGAAAGCGTGAGCTAAAGTGTTTCCAGGACCATCAAAAGATTTATTATCTCCATGGCTGCCCCTGGCAAATATGATCTCAATTTCCACTGCATATTGGGTGTTTCTGACTTCCTGGAACTTGATATTAGCAATTCTGGCCCAGTGCTGGAAAAAAAACTTTGTCTGTCATTCTTCGGTTGGTTATAAAGATGGTATACAGAATGCCTTCAGAGGTGTGAATGCATCAACATCTAAGCAATCTTTGTTATACATGCCCTGTCCGATGTTTTAAGATTTCGGCCTGTCATGCAGGTAATTCTGTGGCTAATTTGGCTATATCGTAACACCAATCAAAATGTGCAGAATGGTAGTAGGATATAGTCGGTGCAGTCAAACTACCCCACCTACTGGGGGTTTTAAGGAACTACAGATAGGTCTGAAAGGTGGTGCCCCCTAGTGGTGGAAAATTAGTAATAATAAAGGCCCCCAGGGTTTTGTTTTAATTATTTTGTGTGAAAGGTGCTGCCACGTAGGTGATACAGCCTTATATACAATATTAAAAACCGGCATAATAAATTTGAAGTCTTAATGATGAATTAAAAAATATTAGTGATTGGTTTAGTCTTAATAAATTATCAATCAATGAAGAGAAAACAAAAGCTATGATATTTCACTCCCGGCAAAACAAAATTGAACCAACAGACATTTCATTAAATTGCAAAGTTATTGAAATTGTTAAAGAATTTAAATACCTAGGAGTGACGTTTGATTCAAATCTAACATGGAAACCCCACATTAACGTATCTCAAAAATTAGCGAAAACAAATTGAGTAATGAGCAGAATGAAAATATTCTTCCCTGCAATGTTCTGCAAAAATTGTACAATGCTTTAATTCCGCCATTCCTGACATACGGAATCCAGGTGTGGGGTACACAGTGTGAAAAGTTATATAAACTGCATGCTAAGTATAATGCACTTTTTGAACTAATTATGAAATCCCTAAATCTTTAAAAAATAAGTGACATTCTGAGACAGCAAGAAATCTGCTTCATATATAAACTTCATAAATCTCAGTTACCGAAATATTTTGTTACTTCGATGTTCATAAGAAACTTAAAAATTCATAGTTATAATACTTGACACAGAACTAATCTTAGACTACCACAAAGCAGAAATGTATTTGTAAAAAACAGTGTCAGATTCAGAATCCCAGTTGTATACCATAACCTGCCAATCAATATCAGGAAGAAATGGAAACTCATAGTTATCAAGGTTTTAGTAAGTGTGTTAAACAGTATCTAAAAAATAACTATAACTATACCTGTCAAATAAGAAACTTATGTATGATAGAGAAATACTCTCATATAATTGTTAATTTTAGCTGCTTGAGGTCCCATACTATCCTTTATTTTCTCCCATCTGACACAATAGCCCCTTGTGTACTATCGTGTTCCTTGGGGATTCTTCTTTTCTGCTCCTCCAAGAAATTCCTTCGTGTTTCTGTTGGTTCCCTCTGGGAAGTTTCTACCCACATTTATTTTTATTCTAAGATATATTTAAGTGCAGTTGACTATTGTGATGTCACTATGCTGCCCATGGTCCACAAGGGTCATTGGGACATTACAATGGACATTGTGGACAGTGGGCTATTTCGTGACATACGGATCATTTGCACTGGAACTGGTCAAATGTGCTAATGGCTGACATGTGAATAGAGATTATATAACCAAATACAAACACACATCAAAAGCATCCTTGAAGATCTGATCCTGGTGTTGTTTGCTGAGTTTTTCTGAATAAACGTTGATCCGGTATGTCAGCGTTGTCCCAGGTGAATACTGAAATCCTGCAACATAACAGGAATAGACATGGGAAACATTAATTAGGGAGTTAAACAGTTTAGATATGTACTTACAGTGATTTGTGTAATAGTGAATACTTCGAATGCACCAGGAAGTAAAAACTGCATGATGAGCCATCTTATTTTATGTTTTGTTTGATTTTTGGGCCAAGATTTTAGCTGCAGCAACCGATCAAGATTGATCATAAAAGGGGGCTTCTCACACAGGTTTTCCCGGTGAAGCCGTATTGCTCTCGTAGAATTATGTAATATTGCGCAAAATTGGGTATCCTACTGCAACCGTGGTTATCGGGAGGTTGTCGTAGAAGACTGTGAATACACCTTTGCTCATGTTCAAAACTTCTGTAGAAAACTGATGATTGTTTGTAGTTAGCAACCGTAGTGAATGCCGTCGTTGCTGTAGAGGCACTCGTGGCATACGCCAAGTCACAGGTGAGACACTCGTAGAAGCTGGCTGGTTAACCGTCGCACACGTGGGTGTCAAGAACCCGGCGGGAGAGGTACTTGTACGACGATTAAACCATCAGCTTCTATGTGTGCACTCACGTGTACCACGGATAAGTCACCAGTTTCTATGTGGAAAAATCAATACCTACGTGTGCCACAAGTAAGTCACCGGCTGCTACGTTAACGACGGTTGCAGGACCGGTTGGCTCGTCACGTGACAGCAGTATATAATCATTTGCAGTGAGGCAAACTTCATTCACACCTCTGCCTTTGATAGAAACTGATCGACCTCGCCGTATTCTCCTGCGCTCATGCTGTTGCTATTCCTGTTTGCTGTTTTAACTTTACCTTTTCACCATGGGACCTAAGAAGAGACGCAATCTTGGAAAGGAAAAAGTCACAGAAGAAGAGCCTTCTTTACTTGCCTCTGGGGAAGAATTATTGGAGTCTGAAGAATCCAGTGTTGCTGCAGCTCCTTCTAGTCCTGCCAGTTCTACTTATTACGCTCCTACCAAGTCTCCTACCAAGTCTCCTGCCAGGTCTTCTGCCAAGTCTTCTCTCAAGTCCACTCACTGCCTGGTCTTCTGCCAAGTCTTCTGATGTGGACATGGATGACAGCGACAGAGATTTAGACTTCGATGTACCCAAGCAGAAGATGATGATAGTGATGCCAGTGAATTTCCTGCCACCCAGGCCTCCTCCGCCACTGCTCCTGCTGCATATCAGCAGAAGCCAAGAAGAAAGACTGAGAAGCTTTTTCTACTTCCCAATGATGAGCAAGATATCGCTTACTGGTACCGGGAGAATGACATATTCTATGACAGGACCATACGTGACTACAAGGATCATCAGAGGAAGATGAGGCTCATCGAGGACAAGGCACAGACCCTGTACTGGGCTACAGTTGGAAGACCTGGCTTGAGTCTATCAGAACCAGTGCTGGGAAGCTCATCAAGCAGGGCCTTTATGGTACAGCCAAGAGATATCCGACAGAGAAGGAGAAGTTGATTATCTCCAACTTTGGGTTCCTTGAGCAACACATCTCAAGGGTGCCATCTCGTCAAGCTGTCAACCTAAATAAGAAGATTGCGAAGAGCAACAAGCAACTGCTCACCTTTGATGAAAGCTCCGGTGCAGGGCAGCAAGATTCTGGGCCTGAAGAACTGGAAGAAGTTGAAGAAGTTGACGTCGAGCCAAGTCCAGTCTTCCCAGCAACAACTGAGGGTGGTCCCTTTAAGAAGAGGAAGAATACTGGTGATCATTCTTCTGCAACAAGCTCCAAATTAGCTGACATTGTCCAGACTGCTCAGCAGACAGCTGCAAGGATTGACCAGGACATCAAAGCCATCGCACAGCCTCCTCCTCCTGCAGACCGAAGACCCTGAGAATCCGCTCGGTGACTGACTACATATATTCTGAGTGTCTTCAGTTGGACATGGACACGTATGATGAGGTCGAAGCCCAGGTGATGATGTTCTTCCTGCAGCTAAAGGCGCAAGTCAGGAGGGACAAGCAGCAGCGGCAGCAACAGAAGCAGTTAATTATTCAGCAGCAGCAGCAGCTCCATCAGCAGCAGCAGGCCCAGATGTTTCAGCCGATGTTCAGCCAGTTCCAGCACCCTACTCCTGAGAAACAATGGACTACCTTGCAGACGATATCTGCACAGCCGTCTTCTACAGCTTCTTTACAGCCTGCATGAGCTTCTTCTCCAGTTGCCACGTTCCAGCCTGCAGGTACCTACCAGTTTTCTGGACCTTCATCTTCATTGGGTGTCTTCACTGCTGTACCTTCTCCAGTGGTGCCTGGTTCTTCTTCCTTGAACCCTCCTTCAGTGGGATCCTTGCTGTCTGCCAGAGACAATGTTCCTGCAAGTTTGACTCCGCTTAACATGAGCCAGCTGATGAACTTGTCCTTCCTTATGCCTCAGATGTCTCCGAAGAAGTAATCACCTTATCCAGTTCCTGTTCTTCTTCCTGTTCCCGTAGATGTTCCAGTAGAAAAAACAAGAAAACTAAAAAAAAAATTATGGCCTTTTTCAGGGCCACAAAATTCTCCCAAAAGGGCACACCATGTACAGTTTGTATGACAAATCAAAAAAGAAAAAAAAAATAGTCCCTGACCCACAAACCATATCTCTTCTTGGCTTTCTCCAATTTTTTCCCTCTTTAAATAACTTTAACTTTCTGTAAATGTTTGGTCATCAAATACGCCCCTCACACGTACAAGCCTGCGGATTGTACGTAGATACCGTGAAGTCTCCCGTAAACGTGATTTACCCTTGGCTCACCCGGCACCAGACCGGGCATTATCCGTTGGGTTTGACCCTCATATTCACCCTGACGGCCTGTATTTTCCCTCGTATTCACCGTGCCAGACTATACATATACAATATACATTATGACATGGTTTGTTTCCTGAGGGCTGTTAGGTTTGTTTTGTATTGACCCGAATATTCACCCTGCCAGCCTAACGGCCCTTCGAGAAAATATATTAAGCTGGCAGGGTGAATTTTTGGTCAATACAAAACAAACGGCCTGAGGGAAAATATAAGCTGTGAGGGTGAATATTCGGGTCAATAAAAAAAAAACCCACGGTATTATGTATTTATGATTGCCAAAATAAAAACTTAAAATTTACATTAAAAAATAAATTGATAACCAGGAGCAGCAATAAATGATGACGTCATGAACATTGTATTTTATGAGACTCTGAACAGCCAGCTATATTGCCTAGGGAAAATATGAGATTTGATGGGAGAATAGGAGATATGGGTGACAGACTTTAATGTAGAATTAAGTAGGTCAAAATTCATTTACCCTCTTAGGTCCAAGGGAGAATTTTGTATTATTAGGACTGATACATGGCTAATCCAGAGATGCCAAGTTCTTGAGTGGTGAATGCGTGAGTTTTGACTCTTTCCAACCAGTTAAGATTAATTCTGGTCCTCATTGCGTGAGTTAAATTAAAATATGAAGAAAATACTGTCCAGAGGCGTGAGACAGCGACCAAATGCGTGAGACTTGGCATGTCTGGCTAATCATAGAATAAAGGCCCATACACAACTAACAGAATTGTGCAATGCCACTGGCATTTGAGGTCTTAAAAAAAACTGTTGTAGTCAGCAGAACAACAAGAGAATTATCAGGGATATGGATTTAAAATGACTTGAAATACCAATCAATTTACCTTGCAAAACATAGTTCCCTTTGTCGCCTGTGTTTGCATTGTCGCCCATACCACATCTTTTTCTTGTCATGTACTCCTTGGTTTGGTCGTCAACAATCCCTGAAATGCAGCATCTGACAATACAGTTTTAAAATGCTGCATTTTCGCCATTACACCTCGCACGTTTGAAAATTTGATATATGGAATACACATATATCCAACCTATCGTGTCACCATGTCAAACACCCTAGGCACAAAACCTTCATATCATATAAGTTAGACTATATGTAAGATTGGCTAATCTTGTGTTAACCAATTCATTATTAGGGTATTTAATTTGTCACAATGCAGACAAAGAGTACAGGGCACATATAAATTGTTCGGTCTTTTGCATATGAGGGTAGAGGATGTGGATTGAATCCAGCACTTTTCAAAGAGTAGACCAGTGTGCCAGGATCCTTGGATAATGGCCAGTCTGACTTGTAACTTGAGTTGTTTGGAATAATTAGGACAGACAGGGACCTTGGTAATGAGATGAAGGATGAAAACAGCCATCCAACTTAAGCTCGACCGGGAATCGAGCCCTATACCCAGTGGTTGGAGGCCCAGCGCGCTACCACTGAGCAAGGCCCCCTTCCCGACCTATGTTGGTTGTTAGGTTCATTTTATGCTTTCTTTCTTTTTTTTCATTGAGTTCGAATGTGCCATGATTGATATACATTTAAAGTCTAGTCTTCTCTTTTGTATCCCAAAACAACTGTGCCATCAAGAGAACCTTTGACATCTGTGAACTAAAAGAAAGAACTAAGTCCATTTCATTTCAAGCTATGTATTCCCAGGTGATTGGATATTTCTTGACTCACCAGTTTCAGGTAGGCCCAAATACCGTTGAAATCTTCTCACAGCATTGGTAAATCTGTCATTTCCCATTATGTCGACAGCCACTCCTGGAACTCCTGTAGTCGCAGGCTCTTCCTCTAGGTATATATATTGTTTCAGCCAATCCTACAAGACCAAGGAGTGGGGGAAACTGCATGAATCAACTTTATCAAATCAACACAAATTCAAAATTCAAGCATTTTATATGCATATCTTCTGGACTGTTCAGCTTAACGAGAGGCATATGTATAGTCCCAGACAGACCACTCTAAAACAGAGAGTCTTCAAAATAACTGTAAATGGACTCATATATACAGTTGGAGCAGAATTATTCAACCATCTGGAGTTTCCATGAAAATATGTCAACTATAATTCTGCACAGGACATAAATGACACATGCAATCAACAGAAGTGATAATTTACTATATTTTGCAAATTTAAAACTGATTTTCAGTTAGCAACAATAAGTCAAAGCATATGTAGATTTGGACACACTGCCAATTTATTTGACCCAGATAGAAAGGAGCATTTGCACAAGATGCTCTTGTAAAATATGGTAACATTTATTGACATTTTTTATAGCATTTTGTAACATTTTTTATATAATTTTGTTCATATCATTCATCTTTTACAATTCTACAAACAATCTTTTATACACGGTCCTGTATGGATATGTATTGTTAAGCATAATCAAAGATGGTGAATTGTCAGATATGATATGATAAGAGATGGGTTAAATGATAAAATACAGGGATGGGAGGGTGGGAAAACGAATATGAGAAGGCGGATGATTTAAGCGAGAAACGCTGATGATTTATACGGATTTTAGCGGGAACAGGCCGGAAGTGGCTTGCTATTGGCCAAGCCAAGTGACGGCGGTCTCGTTACCAGAAGCCCTATCATTTGATACTGATTAATATGGCGGGTCCCGTTGTTAACCTATTTTACAAGTAAGTAAATTTACTGTTTTGCAATACTACATGACCAATGCACATGCAAGGTCTTATACATTCAAGTTTTAGGGTAGGGTAGTTATTTAGTTAATATTATCTTCATTATACATGTATGCATATTATGTAACATTACATAGCTGTTGCAAAACACCAGTACAATTAGCAGAACATGGGACATTATCACATTCTCAAAAATTGTGATGATTGCATTTGTCATATATGTCCTGTGCAATGCGCATATTTGCCATATTTTTGTGTAAACTCCAGAGGGGTTGAATACTCCTATTAGTGAAAAGCCTTTATTCATTTTACCTTTGTTTAAAGTGTGTTGTATTTCATCAACCATCTGAATCACTTATTGTATAGTGTCAGGAAATTCCACTTACAGGTTTACACAGGCGCAGAATAGTCTTGAATTAATTACTGATCTCATGTGAACAGGAGAGGACATGAATATTTTGTACTTTTGATACTTGCCAATGAGGGATGCTTTGTACACAGAAAACCTTAAAACTTGGTGAATACAGTAATTGTATACACTATGGCTAATAAATAGCTATTAGATATGCAATTTAATAAAACAACTATAAATACAAACATGTATCAGAATTCTGGAATAGAAGTCTGTGATTCAATGTGTGATCTTATTACAATAAGAACAAGTGTGTAAAAAACCACAGGCTGTAAGAAGAAATTCCTTAAATGAGCCTTTCCAAGGGCAAAATGTGATCATTTTAATAGTTATATCCCAATTAAGATACTCTCAGGTTTATTTACTAAATAGTTTTATTGTTTGATTTGTTTTAATACTCTTATTATAAAAGAAAAGTGCTCTTTGTACTACTTGCTGTGTATGGTTATGAAGTGTTCCATAATATCTACAGTGTAACTAGACTATTATTCCCCAATTGCAGCCATGTCAAGAAAGAACTAGCTTATCGCTGAAAAAACGCCACAACTGTTACAAATGGTCAGTATAATTAATCAAAGTATATTTGATTATGGCAGACAAGATTTCTAGATACGTTATAGAATTTAAATTTGCAAATCGGACGAGAAATGACCAATTTATGGCCAAAAATTTTACATGCATCCCACTTGGTCACAAGCGGGAGGTGCAAGATGGGGTGCACTTCACAATTTGCTCACAAGCGGGAGTGCAACACGGGGTGCACTTTAGCACTGGTACCGCATCTCAAACAATGTAGTGTGACTGGTCGCTAGCAATTCTTACATGGGTTATGAATGGCTGAGTCTAAGCCATGCTATGATTGGTCATTGCGTCGTGCTCTCTGGTAGGTTGATTTGGACACGCCCCCAAAGAATTAGCCAATCAAACACCAGGAAACAATCAGCCAATCAGCAGAATGTCAGGACTCCTTTGCACTTGTGCGGAGGAGGGGACCAACTTAGGTGCACTTCACCCTTGCCGTCACCCAATCAGCCATGAGCGATTTCACCACATACAGTTCCTGGGCCATTGTGATAGAAACCGCTGCCCAGTGTCCTCTAACTGAGATCTGAGAGATCCGCTCTACTCTTTCAGTGTAATGGCATGAAAATAGACATTATAATGACTTAATAAGAGTTATGGCAGAGAAACGGGTGTAAGCATTGATACATGAGTAAAAGGGTTAACATCCATAGTAAAATCTCTTTTTAAATCCCTGCGCCTGGCCAATGAGGTCAGGCTTTCAACTGAAAAAAGGCATTTGAAGTTTTTTATTTTTTCTTGGTACAAAAAAAACATACAAATACACATGTATAAATAGAACATACAATTACATATAAATAATCAGGTACCAACATGGCATAACACCATTAGGCAGCGTTACAACGGTAATAAACACGGGGTAAGTGTATAATGCGGACCACGAGGACCATGCAGACCATGCAGACCAGAGCTAAAAAACCAACAAGCGGTTGTTTACACAAATACAACACATCCCTATTTCAGCCGTATTATGAAAAATGCAGACAATGCAGACCAAAGGAAGTTTTAGCAATCACCAGCTTAATTTGAAAAAAAAAATATATATATATAATAATAAAGTACATTAAAGAAGAACAAATACATAAAAGGACAGAAAAAGCTGCCATATGATTGGCCAGAAGCTATTGAAAGTTTTCACCTTCTGATTGGTCATTTTTTCCTCAATCCTGATTGGCTTCTCTCCAAAGGTAAATTAGTATATAAATACAGTTACAATGTATTTCTGCAGACCAATATGTTAAAGATAATGCCAATATTATAATGCAGACCATGTTGTAGAATATGCAGACCAAGTTTAGAAAATGCAGACCCAAGTTTAGGAAAATGCAGACCAGGTATGAGACAAGATTTCGGAGAATGCAGACCAAGTTTGATATTAGTAAAAAGTTAGTCATAGAAAGTTATGGAAAATGCAGACCAGATTATATTAGTTATAGAAAATGCAGACCAGATCTAATAAAATGCAGACCCACTCTGGGAAAGTGCAGACCAGGTCTGAGAAAGTGCAGACCAAGTCTGAGAAAAAGGAAGAAGACCAAAGTCTGAAAATGCAGACCATTCAGATTTGCAAAACCATGTTTCATATTAGTAACAGAAATTGCAGACCAGATCTGATAAAATGTAGACCAAAAATATTATATGCCAGTCTTTTTTTGATTGAATCTTTACCCCGGTGGTATTCATAATGATACACATGCCACATGACTAAAAACTTGGTACAGGCAAATATCTTGAAATTTTAGAGCACATAAGAGTTGTGCAGAACAGCTATACAATTACATTGTTCATTTCAATCTCACACACTTAGTAGTCAAGCCAAACCATGAACCATCATTTTATTAAAAGGGAATGATAACTAAACATCTTCACAACCACCAGATTTACCCATTGTTAAGCTATCCACAACAGTCTGACAAAGTGCAGATTTGAGAAAATGCAACAAAGTTTTATTTTAGTATTAGATAGTGCAGACCAGGTTTAGAAAAATGCAGACCAGGTATGAGAAAATGCAGACCCAATTTATGTCAGTAATGTAAAGTGCAGACCAGGTATTAGAAATTAGAAAATTTTCTATTAGAATGTATTTTTAAGTGCAGACCAAGTAAAAAATTATTTTATTTTTGAATGAGTTTTAATTATATGCCTTTAATGCTACATAATTTTGTTGTATTATTTGAGAAATCACAGTCTTCATTACAAATTCTTAACTAAGTTCATCTTATAAATATAATTAACTTAAATTCATATTAATTATTATTATTATTATGTTTATTCGTACCTACATAGTACAAAATTATGGAAAAATTAAATCAAACAGTTTATTGAAGCATCAATATAAAGAAAATATCAAGTTGTACATACAAAATTTAGAAATTGTAAAGCATCTTGTCTGTCCATAATTGAAAATAACTGTCCTTGTGAGACAAGAACTAAGTCTCTAATAGCTGTTCCTGTGACAGTATCTTCTTGTGTGTAGCAATTGGCTTCGCAGTCTCTGTTCACTATATGAGATAATTCTGCTACATCCAAATTCACCAGATAAGCAGTGTTGAGACCACATAAGTTACTAGCATAGTGAAGGTTACGAGTGAACACAGAGTTGCTATGGTTGAGGGCCACCTTAAATAGATATCTGACAACTGGGAATTCATGTTGCAGTACACTATTTGCAAATTTGATGAACCGTTTAATGCACATGTGCATTGAGCAATTGCTTTTGGTAATACAAGGTGGTAGACTGCAGTGGGTTCTGTTAGGAAGACCCCACAATGTTCTGATGCTCTTCCTGTATGCCACATGTAGTTTGCGACCCTTCTGAAGATCACACAGTTTTACTCCATACAATGATGTGCAATACGCCACAAACAAAGTATTTTTCACTTGTGCTGGAATGCATTGAAATTTGGCTCTGAACATGTTAAATTGTCTCTTGAAATTTCTCACTATGCTCTCCAGATCATCTTGACGCGGATTTGAGATTATATGTGTGTGGTCTGCATGATGCCCTAAGATGAGTTACAGGGGTTTTGGTCCGCATTATACCCCCTGTTGAACAATCGAGGCTTCTTTGGTTGGACAGCTTAGACAAACAAACGAGAGCCCCTCCTGTGTTGGTTTACTGCTGGTCCACATGGTCTGCGTGGCCTGCATTATACATTGACCCATAAACATGTGGGTTTTGTTGACAAAATGATCTGTTTGCAGAGATTAATTTAGGCCATTAAAAGTTGTTTTAAACATTGCAAACTTTTCACACTCCATATGAGTGAATATCGTAAGCTGTCCATCGGCAAAGTAGCTGAAAATAGCAGCTTTTCATGAATCTAGACACTTAGGACATTGCTTAGGACGTTGCCATGTCCAAATAAAGACAAAAGGCTACCTTATTTGGGTACTCAATTTTGTGTGATATAAAATGCGGATCACCCGGCCCATATCACCCGATATTTCAAGTGATACAGCTGCAATTGGGGAATAATATAGTAAACAACATAAGTCAGTGACTGTCATTGAACTCGTGCATGGCTGGACACTAATTCCACAATAAGGACTCACTCAGAACAGCATTACAAAGTATTAAATGGTAACCTCATGTAAATAAAGTGTAGATTGAACATAATTAGCATTAAAAGGACAAGTAATTATTTCTTTCTTTTTTTCTTTTGTATTTATCCATATTTTTTCTGGTTCATCTTAATGAGAAAACAAAAATATTATACTGAATCTACAAATAATCTTCCAATACCGCCAGAAAAATTTATTATTACTTAATTATTTTCTATGAAGTTTTTTTTATTTAAATAAAATTAGGTCACATTGAACAATTCCCTTTAAATTTACTTTGATGGGAGCTGTTGTCAATGATTTTGTTTCTCTGATACTAACCGAATGAAACGCAAGTGAACGCTTGTTTGTTTTAACTTCCCAGGGTGACAGCCATATTAGACGGACATAACCAACGTAATTGTTAGTTAACTCCCTCCTGAGTGCAAACTGAACTGTTATGCATAACATAATGAGAAAACAAAAATATTATACTGAATCTACAAATAATCTTCCAATACCGCCAGAAAAATTTATTATTATTTAATTATTTTCTATGAAGTTTTTTTTTATTAAAAGCATGAAAGTATATTTGGGGTACTGCAAGGTGGTATTTTAAGTCCAAAGCTATTTAATGAATTTATGTCTGACCTACCAAACCATCTAAGTATAAACAATGGGATAGAAATAGACGGCACACATTTCACTCACCTCCTCTATGCAGATGACATAGTTCTCATATCTAACTCAGCTGCAGGCCTACAAAACAGTATCGATTCACTGAACAAATTCTGTGCTAAATGGCATCTTATAGTGAATATATTAAAAACTAAAGTGATGAAAATTGGTACGAAAAGCTCTATTAATTTCATATATAACACTCAGAGTATAGAAAATGTAGACACATATAGATACCTAGGCCACATCATCACAAATAACCAGAAACGCATACATCACAAGGTGACAAGTCACTTAATAACCCAAGCCCAAAAGGCTCTCTTTTGCTCTACAAAGTAAACTTAAACCAGCATTGGGTCATATACCCCCTTTGCTTGCCATAAAAATGTTTGACAGTTATATACTTCCCATTCTAGAATGTAATAGTGTACTATGGTCACAAAATTCCCCTATTTCTGAAATAGAGAAAGTGCAATTAGGTTACCTGAAGAATGTATTAAATGTACGAAAACAAACCCCTTCCTTAGCTGTGTATGCAGAAACAGGACGATTTACACTTCACATCAGACAAAAACTTGCTACAGTAAACTACTGGGCAAGACTTCAGACAATGCCTAATAGTGAAATAATAAATAGGTGCTTGAAAATACAAGAAAAACTACACACAAACGGTCAGAGAAACTGGTACACTAAAGTAAAGCATATCATCTCTGAAGCAAACATAATTAATTGGCAAGCTCTAGAACCCAGCGTACTGACAAATAAGATAAAACTAGTACTTTATGACAATGAAAAGGATAGAATTCTTCATGAAATAAATGACACAAATGCCCAACCTAAACTTAGGACCTATAAAACATTTAAAACCAGCTACTGCATTGAGCCATACCTACTATTAAATCTGCCCAAAAAAAACATAAAGTAATATAGCAAGATTCAGAGTTAGATCCCACAATCTTAAAATTGAAACTGGTAGACATGAATCCCCAAAAATTCCTTTGCATGAGAGAATATGTGAATATTGTGACAGTGGTGAAATAGAAATCTCACTGCTTACTGACATGTAATAAAAATGAAATACCAAGCCTAGAATTACTTAATATAGCAACAGATAGTATACCTAATTTTCATGATCCAGACAAATCTCAACAATTCCAAGCCCTATTGTCATGTAAGAATCCAGAAGTGCTAAAGGCATTAGGCAACTTTCTAAATAGAGTTTTTTCATAATGTTAATTCAGTATTGTGCCCCCCTTCCACTAGACAGGGAACCTTTCAATTATGACAATCTCAGAGGTCAGCGCAATGTTGCTCTGAAGATCCCACTCATTGACCCAGCCCATGGACACCCCCCTTTCACCGTTTCAGAGGTCAGTGCAATGCTGCTCTGAAGACCCCACACACTGACCCAACCCATGGACACCTTCTTTTGCCATTTCAAACTGACTTTTTATTCAAATTTGTTTTGAAATCATTACAGTATTACCCACTTGAAGTATTGACCTGTACAGTATTAACTCTCATTTTTATATTCATGTATGTATATGTAAACAAAACTGGAACCGACTTGCATTTATCAAGTAAATATTTAGAAATACTAGTAGATTATAGATTGTATATATATAGTGGATGTAGACACTAGACTTGTTTTTGTTATGTTGTATATTTGTTTGTTTTGTAATGTTGTATGACACATGTATCAATTCCTGATATCAGGCTTGTCATTAAAACGATATATATATATACATAATAAAGGCATAAAAGTCCATCCTACTCGGGGTATAACTATTAATTACCATAGCTAAAATCTCAATAGGCTTTCATTGTAAGGTGTTAATTGGTAAAATTGAAAATTTTGATTTTGCACAGCATGGTTATATTTAATAATTTATACCATTTATATTGTACTGAAGCGTATTGATGACACCGAAATTTAACCCAAAGGTTGTTTTATTCTTTTCATTAAATGCAACATTTTTTTCGTTTAAACTAAAATATTGTGAGCTAAAGGGGCATTCACATTGTCACATACAAAACCTACGAGTCACCACATATGTCAAAAATGGGCAATACGAACGTACAGTCGCGTGACCTCTCAAACTATGCGATTTTTCCCGCTGATTTTGCAACGTTGCAGATGAGTGCTTAAGGAGGTAATAAATACTTACTTTACTTACTTTACTAACTTTGTTTACTTCTTTAACTTCTTTAACTTTAACATCTTTAACTTTTTTAACTTCTTACTAACTTACATACTAAATTACTTACTTACCTACTTACTAACCGTAATTGCTGAATTACATAAGAGTGCAAGTCCTTGCAGTGGTGTGGGTTGATATACACAATTGTTAAAATTAGAAAAAAAATGTTTTTTGCAGGAATTGCACTTTGCTTGACCTTTAACCTTGATTTCTTATGATTATTATTAATAATCAGTGATTTACCTGAAATACATTAAAAATGGGCAGTTTTCTGCTTACCAAGTGTTCAGAAATTATGTTTTGTGTATAACTATTGCTTATCTTTCAATGTCCAAATGCTACTGAACCTGAAGCTTACCTGGCTTATATGACCAGCTGTAAGAGGCAGACGTAATGATGAGATGATAAGGCTTGGGAGTCTACAAGATTTTACACATTTACACCATGGGTGTGGTCTTTTACCTGCATGCCTCAGCATAGACAGGACACTTTCTTGTTATACGGACACTTTGTCTGACTTTTGAAAAAAACAATATAAAAATTATGACCCAGTATGTAGTAATTTGATACAGTTAGTACATTACATAAACAATAAAAGACATTAATTAGCATACTGTGGGCATAGATAGATAGATAGGTAGAAAGGTAGATAGATAGATAGATAGATAGATAGATAGAAAGATAGGTAGCGCTCGTAGATCGCTCGTTGATCGCCCGTGCGTGTGAATGGCGAGGATACACAGATGGACAGTGACTACGTATTGCTATGTATTGCTATGTATTGCTATGTATGGCTATGTATGGCTATGTATGGCTTCGTATGGCTACATATGGTCACTTATGTATGTAGAACGTACGTAGAACATACTTAGGACGCTCGCCCACTGACCCCCGAGCAAGTTACCGTGAGTGGTCAAACTGAAAAACTTTTAGTTTAAAATAAAAAAAATTTGGTGGCAGCATTATGCTTCCGTATCTTGACGCAAAAAAATGGCCACAGTATTAAATGCTTAGTTGCTCTCGCTGTCTATTATATAATTAATTACTGACTTACCTTTTGGCCTTCCATAGTGCTGACATCAATGGGAGCTGCAAGATCTTTTGTAATCAGTCCAAGAAACAAAAATATCACCAAGACACTGTTATCGATACCCATATTGAGCAATATGCTTGCCTCTTGAGCACTGCTCCTGGCAATATGCTGTCTTTTATTTGGTCTGTTGCATTTAGAATGTTGTATATACAATGTATAGCTATCTCAGATATCTTTTTTCTTTTTTTTAATGAAAAATCTCTTTTTAAGATCTAGTTGGTAATGCATTGAATATCAAATCATGGTTCGCTGGAGTTCTGCAAAAAGGAAGTGAAATATGTTTAATATTTGTGTATGCCTTGTTTTGAATCCATTTATATATGATAGCAGTCTTTGTTTTGTTTTATCTCTTTCTTCCATGTATCCAATAAAGTCTATTCTTTAAAATGTGACAGAAAATTTATTTTGCAACTATCATTCCTTGTATTAGGTTATCATTAGCTTGCAGAGTGCTTGCATGGGATGTTGTAAAAAAAAAAGAAAAAAAAAAGTGAAGCCTGCAAAGCCCAATTTCTGCCGAAAGACGGTGCTTGTCCGGTGCGTAGCACCTGTCTTTCTGAGAACTGACACAAAGCAAATATCGTTGAAAAGGCGTCTCAACGCCGTTACAACGCTTGTTCAGTGCCATTTACGTAAATAGTACCTTCTGCAGTTGGTGGAATTCCACCGTAAAGTTGTTCAATTTCCTGACGTTAGTAGAGTTTAAGTCAAAAGAAAGCGTCTGAACCAGTTTCACAGCGAGTGGCTTCTTGGAAGAAAGAAATAAGGCTTAGTAATCGCACTACTTTGTGTGCAGACGACGCGCGGAAGCATTTCCCTCCCCAATTCTGGGGGAGCGGCAAAGCGGTTATCAGAAAAGGCCGGTGTTGGAAGAAAATGCTGTAAAGCCCCAATGTTGTTGCAATGGGCTACTATTTACCAATAGAGGGAGCTATCAGTAACTGTGCCCAAATCATTGTTTAATGATGTCTTTTAAATATGACATCATTAACTGCACTCAATTGTTTGATTACGTCATTAACAATTGTTTGGGCGTAGTTACTGAGAACTCCTTCTATTGGTTAATAGTAGTCCACTGAAAGGACCCACTGATCCAAACACAGTTTTTTTTAATTATTTTTTTAAATCTCATTAAACCGACAATTTGAGTGGCAGTAACTTGCTTTAGAAAGCTGTATTATATCCGAACTAAACTCTAATATGATATGCCATTTGTGTGGTTTTCTGTTATGAAATGACATTATTTGACCCAAAAAATAAAATTCAATACAATGATGTTTTGCATTACATAAAAAAAAAGGGAGAAATATAGAGGGTCAAGGGACACCCATTTTGTCTCAATTAGAACGCTAGCCCTTTGTATGTCAAAAAACACAGTGTGAAATATAGTGTGTTACACAGTACCATTTAGTTGACATGTTTTCCCAAAGCCAATTTTTTATGTACAGTTTATAGCCAATGTTACTGTGTGTCTCTAGTTTTTCAAGTACATTGTTAGGAGTTTTGTTAAGAATAGTTGGCAGTTGATACCTGATGCTATTTTCAGCAAATTTAAGGTTTACTTTATGTGTCAGGTATAATCTTTTTCTTGTGTTGAAATTATGGGTGTCTTGCTGATGCATAATTTTGAATGTGGAGAATAAATGATGTGGGAGGAGATTTTTTGTAAAATTATAATGAAATATTAATAGTTTTATTGTATATGTATCTATTGATAGTAATTGATTTTTTTTTATTGTGACCTTGACCTTTGACAAGTAGGTTATCACCCTATGTTAATCAATCAACTAAGGTCTTTTTAAAATTTTCACTTGAAAAAAAATCTTTGAAATCAAGGGTCAGGTTATTTCTCAGCAGAGTATGAGTTGGTAACTAGCCAGCCATTGCAGCCTGTGGTTGCCATGGATATCCAAAGCATGGTGTCATCAGAAAATACTCTTTATAAGCTTTCATATGATATGTCATTTGTGAGGGTTTCTTTTACATGGTGCTGCTAGCTGTGAAGTAATGTATCCTTGAAATGAGAAAAATTGCAAGATTTCCATATTTGGAATAATACTATTGGTGACCTTGACCTCTAAAGTTTTAACCAAATTTGCATACTTATACCCTTTTGCTATTAATTATATAGCATTGGTGAAGCTGTGGATTATAGAAATTTTGTATTTTACAATTTCTGTGTAATGTTGAAAAAGGAATATTTCCTTTCCATGGTAACCATGCTCTCATTCCAGGAAGTTTTTGGAGGTGGATCCATATCCAAAAAGGACGATATTATGCAAAGTTTAGAGCTGTATCAAAGTGAAGGATTTTTCAGCGTAGAACCCTTACTATTGTATGTTTACAAAATTGGCCAAAAATACCTGTGTTCGGAATTGTTGACACTCAGATGCTGATGCCGTCATCAAAAACATAATGATGACAACTGTCCTACATGGCTTCAGGGAATTAATAATTTGAATATTGTAGTGATTTTAATGCAACAGGCATTTTTATGATATATATTATATAAAAATTATTGAGTAAAATTGTCACATTATTTGTGTCCAGCCCTGCAACCTAGCCCCAGCTGTTAATTGAACGTTGATAATTATATTCAAGCAAATTATATTGGTGTCATGCATGTCATTTAATCTAATCAATAATTATAGTTCCTCAAAATACCTGAATAATGACATTAAAATTTGAAATATTGACTTCCTTTGAAGATATATGTACTTCCATCAGAAATCTGAAAGGCTGCATCGACACAGTCACGTGACTTCTCAAACTACGCGATTTTTCCCGCCTATTTTGCAACGTTGCAGATGAGTGCTTAAGGAGGTAATAAATACTTACTTTACTTACTTTACTAAGTTTGTTTACTTCTAACATCTTTAACTTTTTTAACTTCTTTAACTTCTTACTAACTTACATACTAAATTACTTACTTACCTACTTACTAACCGTAATTGCTGAATTACATAAGAGTGCAAGTCCTTGCAGTGGTGTGGGTGGATATACACAATTGTTAAAATTAGAAAAAAAAAGTTTTTTGCAGGAATTGCACTTTGCTTGACCTTTAACCTTGATTTCTTATGATTATTATTAATAATCAGTGATTTACCTGAAATACATTAAAAATGGGCAGTTTTCTGCTTACCAAGTGTTCAGAAATTATGTTTTGTGTATAACTATTGCTTATCTTTCAATGTCCAAATGCTACTGAACCTGAAGCTTACCTGGCTTATATGACCAGCTGTCAGAGGCAGATGTAATGATGAGATGATAAGGCTTGGGAGTCCACAATATTTTACAAATTTACACCATGGGTGTGGTCTTTTACCTGCATGCCTCAGCATAGACAGGACACTTTCTTGTTATACGAACACTTTGTCTGACTTTTGAAAAACATAATATAAAAATTATGACCCAGACGTTGTGTGCACTGATATTTGAGGCCTATAACCTGCCTTTCTCATGGGCCTATATTATCAGTGATTTGTAAACCTGGAAGATATCAGTTCAGTCAAAAAGTGAGAAATTGCAAAACTCCACTTCTTGAAATGATAAAATATGCAGTTTTAATTTCTGCCTGAAGATGCAGTTTTAATTTCTGCTGAAAGAAAAATCAGATAGATCTATGACATATTTTCTGTGTGGACTTCAATCCGGTTGTACTAGTCAGGTGAATTTGTTAACGAATGGGTCTTAATAGAGAAGTGGTCTTAAATGGTTGTATTTCATGCAACCATTCAACAAAACAAATACCTGATAGATTAAGATTTTTTATTTGTACACAGTATGTAGTAATTTAATACAGTTAGTACATTACATAAACAATAAAAGACATTAGCATACTGTGGGCATAGATAGATAGATAGGTAGAAAGGTAGATAGATAGATAGATAGATAGATAGAAAGATAGGTAGCTAGATAGATATCCTGGTTTTCATTCCATACCATTGTAACCATTTAAAGTATTATTACATAATATGAAATATGCCTCTCTGGCTGAGTTTTTTGGCATTGTGCCAGCATAATACAGTTGGATCTCCAGCTTAAAGACCACACTACATCTAAAACATGGTTTTACTGGTAAAAAATATTGTTGAGTGGATAATACACTTCATTGGCTAATGTGTTGAGTGGGCGGGGCATTACCAATTTTCTCTTTTAATTTGATTGATTAATAGGCATAATATGTCCGTGAATGACAAGTTTTGTAACACTTTTATTTTACTAAATCTACATAGTAACAAAAATTGAGTGTTACTGAACAAAGTAGCAAGGAAATTATGGCCTAGACATAAACAATGTCTGGAAATTTTTGCTGGCGTTTGCATTTGACTTTCAAGATCACATGCCATTCTCATATTTATTATTAATAATCACACATTTACGGTAGTGGAAAATATCTAGCAGAACTTCATTTAGAAATGATAGAAAGATGCAGTTTTTTGCTAGTTACACAACCACAAAAAACATTATACCAAAACAGCATGGACGATAATAACCTACAAAATAGACATGTTTTGATATTATAATATATTAGGTATGATCAGAAAAAAATGGGAGTGACCTAGCTGGTTGGCCTAGTGGTGAAGCTATTGGCGTGTTATGCTAGCCAGCTCTTGTGAAGATCCTGAGTTTGATTCCTTTTTAGTTAATAGACTCCTGATTATAATTAATATCAAAATATTTTCATGCTTGTGAATGACATGATGTATGTTACCAACATTTAGCATGCACTACCATGTTGTGTATTTATTGTCTACATAGTACTTGACCTTTGTTACAGAATTTAAAAAACATTGTATTTGAAGTGGTTCACATATCATTATGTATACTTTTTTTATTAAGTTATACTGTATTATGCCGAGGTAAGTTACGGAGCATAAAACCATAAAAGAAAGTTCACGCCCAGTTTACAAGAAAATACTTTGACAGAAAAAAAAAGAATAGATATCTGGTGTTTTATGAAGAATACCAGCAGCACTAGGCCAACAATGTAAACACCTTGTAGATTACATTAATTACTCAGATTTTTACACAAATAGCATACAATTATTGTGTTATATGTTCTTCATATCATTCCAGACTATTGTCGAAGTTCCTTTTGTTTCGGGTAGTGAGAGTCCTACAAATATAGAAAATTAGCGTCCTGAGCGTTATGCCAAATTATCAATATTCTGCATCCTTGCGTTATAGGCCAATTAGAACAATTATATAATTAATTTGCGACTTTTAGAAGTGGCATATTAAATGATTGTTGAATTATGTTAAATTTATAATACAATATATTCACGAGTATTTAACCTGAACCAAAGAAATGATTGGATGGTGGTTGTCGGCCGATTTTCTTTGACATGCCAGACTCCTTACGACGCCGATTTTTCTGGGAAATTGCGTCGGCAGGGCCATGCACACTAGCGCGATTTCATCGGCCGACACGGAATCGGCCGACAGTGTCAAATCTCCAGTACATCTTGGCTAAAAAGGAATGGTATTCATATCTTACACATTGTGAAAAAAAAGTCACAAATTCACCATATTAAATCATGAAGTCCTAGGAGTCAGTTTAGTCAGTTTATAAATGTGTAAAAGATTGCATAATTTTATTGTGTTATGTCAGTTGTTCTCAAAATAATTTGATGATGATTATGATCTTAATAAGTAAGTGAATGACAGTAGCGCATCCAAAATGAGAAATATATTTCAATACAATTTTGGAATGCATCATTGCATAGATGCTATTAGATAGTAATTAGTGTGCCTATAGATAATTGATAAAAGGGCAAATTATTATATTTTTTTGCAAATTAGTTTTGTAATTTTACATAGATATAATGTCTTACACACAAAGTGTATGACAATACTTTATTGTGTTATTTTTCGCTTCCAGAACAGACCACTAAAACTACTGCACCTACATGCAAACTTTGTCATGATATGTCTAATAACACAATTTTCAGCAATTTTTTTTTATTTCTCCCAAAGTTTATAGTTTATGGCCGTCATTGTAACCATTCTAGTGGGTTTTGGGAACGGAGCAAAGAACTCAATTTAAATATTTTCCATATTTTTCGTTATGATGAAAAGTACGATATTAATGATATCAAGTTTTTAAAAGTTAAAGTACTATTATTTAAAAAAATGTATGCTAAGCAAAATTTCATGTATGTGGGCATACTAGTAGTTGAGATGTTGAAGTTCGGAAAAAATGAATTTTCCATTTTCTCTTCATTATCAGTATTCTATTCAAATAATATGATAATAAGGTTGTCAAATTTTGAAATATACATGTATAAACTCTAATTATGCCAACTTTTATGGATATCATTGCAAACATAGAGTAACAGGGTTCAGGGAATGTAGCAAACAACACAATTTTCAGCAATATTTTTTATATTTTCTGTAATTAAGAAAAACGTGGTTAATACATGTCAAAATACCTTTTGTAAGGGAAAGTGTTCTAATTTGGACATTTCAGCTAAATTTCATGTATGTAAGGATAATAGTAGTAAAGATATGGAGGTTTGAATATTTTTCCCATTTTCCCTCATTACTATAATTCTATATTATTTATGGTCGAAAAACACCCAAAAGGCACAAGTGCACTGTTTTAGACATATTATGACAAAGTTTGCATGTAGGTGCAGTAGTTTTAGATGCCTGCTCCAGAAGCGAAAACTATTAATTTTTTTTCCCCATGAAATATAGGTGAAACATGTCAATGAGACTATCAAAAGGCACAGATAGGCCATAAAGACTATAGAAATACCAAATTATATAGATTTTTGTCAACTGTAATAATATAAATCAACCTAAAAATGTAAAATGCTTATTACATGGGTGTGATAAACCAAAATGTCTATTTTTATCATATCTCATAATTGTCCAGATAGATTTCTTCATAATTGTTTTATCAGTGTTTATAGTGATTGTCTGAGTCTGAGCATATACTACCATTTTATGAGGAAACATTTATTTTCAGCTTCTTAAACCCAGTTATCAAAGTGATTAAAATTGATATATCTTACAATTTTCCCGACAGCTTTTTGATTTACTTTTCATCCTTCATATCATTGCCATGGTCTCTGCCTGTCCTAATTAGCCCAATTGGTGCAGAAATACAGGCTAATCACCCACCCAACTTGACACAAATGACAGAGGGCACTTAAGACCAGCTGCTTGGGTTGTAATTGAGCCATTGAAATGAAAGGACATCTGTTCAACATGAGTTCAACTGATTCCACCTTTTTTCTTAATCTATTCTGAAGGAAAGTCGAGAAGATCTTCTCACTTTACTTAATGTTTGCATCATCAGCTTAAATGCGTGTCTAATTCATTGTAATTACTCCATGAATAAAAACATGTTGCATTTCATAAATACTAAAACGCGGTCCTTTCACTTGGAAGTCTGTTACATTGACAAGTTTGTAAGGTAAGTCGTCTTTAAGTTTTGTATTGATGGTAAAAAGAGAAATTATATTGTATGGTATTGTATAAATATTAGTCTCATAAAATATGGTTGACTCTAAACAGCTGTAGCAACCTATTCCTGGCTGTAGCTATAATTGGCTAAAGCTAGCTGCTTCTGTCTATTCCTGGCTTAGTCAGCTTACACCTATATACAGCCACTGAAAAAATAAAAACCTTGGTAAATGTAAAAAATTAATCTATCATAAATATGTATGTACAATAGACATGCATGTTTTCAACAAAAAATGACAAATAGGCCTTATGAGTAACCTTCAATTTATGCACCAAATAGAGCTGCATGATCTGGCTTTGAGCAGCTAGCTACAGCCAGACAGTTCCGTTTAGTGGCAGGTAGCATCGTATAGCAGAAAAGATAGATAGATAGATATGGAAAGTGTAAGGCGAATTCAGGCCACTATCAAAGGTTGATTGATGAGGAGAGAGAGAGAGAGCGAGAGAGTCCGACCATGTTACACATTCACCCTATGGGTGGGGTATTTTACTTATCTCAGAAGTTTGTCTAGCTTTTTCTAGGTTCAATATAACATGCTGTTTTTAATGAAACTAACTGGATCTTACACATAATGCAATTCATTGTTATCAATAACATCCATATACATAAAGTACATGAAATATATTTTGTTTCTCGTGCATACAGCCTTAGGTACTATAATAAAACCCAACCACAGTGGTGGATCAGCTCAATGAAACCCATGAGTGAGCTGTCTGGCAGAGGAACTCACCAGTGGCAAAGCCATGAGTGAGTTCCTCTGCCAGACAGCTCACTCATGGGTTTCATTGAGCTGATCCACCACTGTGGTTGGGTTTTATTTATATCCCACACTTTAACAGATATTTTGAGCATTTTTAGCTGTGAAAACTAAGAAATGTTTTGAACAAATTCTTGTACTTTTCATACTGATATTCCTACACAAACAGTGATCACAAATCTAATTAATATTCATAAACTTCCTTAGCAGCCAATCACAGAAGAGAACCAAGCACACAGACAGACGTCACAACGTCATCCCATTCAAAAGTTTGAAGGCTATTAGCAGAAAAATAGGCATTTGATAGATTGTGTTTGTTATAGAAACCTGTGTTTTGTTCATGTAGAAATATGTGTTTCATCATTTAATGAGAAAAATATAAGTTTTTTAGTCAGAATCATTGTTCAGTGCAACTAGATTCCTCAGTGACACCACTGTGCATTTTGGTGTCCATGGCAACAGCATTGAATGCCTCTGTTTGAGTTTAACAGACAGTTTCGTCGGTAAAAACAAATCACCGGTACGGCTAAAAAACGAGTTAAACATATGTAATGTTAAAAGATTTGAAATGAGAAGAGGTGCAGCTTCATGTCAGTCTTGATTTGGTCAAAATCGGACAAGAATTGGCGAAGTTGTGGCCATGGCATGTTCAATGCTGTGGATGTCAGCCTGTTTGAGATCAACAAATTGTATCGTCGGCAAAAACGAGTCGCCGATACCAAAAATCTATGAAAATATAAAGGAACTGTTAGCCGATTTGAAGAGAGGAGAAACTGAGCTTCAAGCCAATTTTTATTTGGTCAAAATTGGTCAAGAATTGACGAAGTAGTGTCCATTTTCCAGATTTAATGGGCAAAATGAAAGTGAAAGTGCTTTAAACTAAAGTCTCGATCAGACATGACCAATGACCAACACGGACAACTTTTAGTTTTCAAAATTACTTTAAAAGCAAATTTCAAACCTATAGCTACTAGTTTGTGAATAGGCGAAGCTGTGATTTTAGTGTGAAAGTGAAAATGAAAGTGAAACTGATCAACCTAAAGTAGTCCGTCCAATATGTAAATTAGGGATAGTGGATCACAATAAATACCACATGGGTTGTTCCTAATGGGTTTTCTATGAGGAACACAGCCAAGTGTGGGATATATCCCATATACATTTAAGCTAGAATATTTCCTTTTATAACACTATTTATAGATATATATATATATACTTTTATTGACACAGTAATATCATACATTTGTCAAAAATAACAGATAAATACATGTACGTATTAAGTTAGCCAGAACCGACCTACATTGCATGGTCGGACACACTTGTATAGCAATTCTTAGAATTTGACATTTTTGATGCTCTGTTTACTATTACATAGCACTCACATATTCATGAAAAAGTCATTAGAAACGTCGTTTAAGCATTTTCATAAATTTACGTTGGCTAGTTCATGCTTTTGCTGTTGCAACGCCCCCCAGCAGTCACATGACGGTGGCACCACTGTGCCTGTTCAGATTTTGTTGACATTAAAAATCTGTGAATAATTTGCTCCCTTTGCTTGTTATTGAATTGAAATAATGTGGATGTAATTTTAATGTATTGTAAATGTCAAATTAACAGAACTAAGGACTTGCCAGCGCTATTCTGTGTGAATCTTATTATCCACCTCGGGCGTTGATACGTCACCGGAGCCCTCTTGTGAGTTTTGGCGGAACTAGGCAGCCATTACTGTCATGTTCCGCAAGGAAACATGAGTTCAAAAATAGTGCAGAAATTGATGATAATCAAGAAACCAACCATATCTGAACGCGATACAATAGAAAAAAGCTATGTCTAAACTTAGAGCAGGTGTATTTTGTGTTGCAAACGTTTATTAAACGGCTAGTTCCCACACAAGCCGAAAGTCCATATTTTTTCATCTAGTATTCAATATATTTATACATTGTATAAAAGTTAAAGGTATACATACATTGGTTAAATATATATATATATATATATATATATATATATATATATATATACATATATATCACATGTATACAGTAGCCCTTGATACATATATTACTGCAGTTAATACTGTCTATTATCACAATATTAATATAAGTACAACATTTGAATTAGGAGTATATACAACAAGGCAAAGTCCACAGTTATATACATGGATGTAAAAGCACAGAGATCACAATATATTCAAATGCTTATAGTGCAGAAACTGCTGGTTTGGGAAGTGCTCGACGATGGATGATGACACAAACATTCATTAGGCATCCACAGTTATATACATGGATGTAAAAGCACAGAGATCGCAATATATTCAAATGCTTATAGTGCAGAAACTGCTGGTTTGGGAAGTGCTCGACGATGGATGATGACACAAACATTCATTAGGCATCACTATTTACAAGAAATTTCCAAGGATTTTAACAACAGAGTTATTGGGACTAAAACGTAAGAACAGAGACTAATTTCGGTACATCATTTATGTCCGGTCCAATACCACACAGCTTTGTTTCCTTTCAATTTATTGCATAGCGTCATTTTACTGAACACTTTCTTGAGCACTCATCAACAGCAATTTTTTCTTTTTCACTCCTCTCTCCAATGTGTAATACATTCAATGAACGGTTTCCAGATAAATTGCATGAACGGTTTCCAGATACATTCCATGAACTTTTTCCAGCTATATTCCATGAACTGTTTGCAGATACATTCCATGAACTGTTTCCATGTACATTCCATGAACCAGCTATATTCCATGAACAGTTTCCAGCTACATTCCATGAACTGTTTCCAGATACATTCCATGAACTGTTTCCATGTACATTCCATGAACCAGCTACATTCCATGAACTGTTTCCAGCTACATTCCATGAACTGTTTCCAGATAAATCATAAATATGACAGTTACAAAGAACAACATGATATCCAGAACTTCGAGTGCAACACCCAGTGCCATTTCCACAGTTGGTGACGCTGTCTGTTTGTATAACATGAAGCCAGATGAGAACTTTTCATCAAGGACCGAGCTGACCACTGATGTGGTTGATGAAACAGTGAGTAGATGTCATCAAGGTAATATGAAAGTTAGAGAACACATGCTTGAGACCATTTGTTTTATTATTATCATTTTTAGAAATCATATAAATGATACTTTTGAAGGTACCATCCAGGTTTTCCATAAAAAAAAATTGGTCTGAAGCCATCTAAAAGGGGAAAAGCTACTAATAGACTGACATGTAAGCAGTACAGATGGTGTAATTGTACTTGACCTCCCCACTGAAGTGGAATCAGACATACTAGCTGCAATATTAAACCAATTCAGTTGAAACTAAATTAATATGTGTAAATGAAATGGTAATTACTTCTGTGACACTCGGATAAATGTTTGATTCACAGCAATTTCTCCTCGTTTTGTTTAAATGATAGTCAAACGACAGAGCGACATGGGGAGGGCAAGTTGAGTTCATCCTGACGTGTGTTGGTTGTGCTGTAGGACTGGGAAATGTCTGGAGGTTTCCCTATCTCTGCTACAAAAATGGCGGTGGTAAGCAAAACACACAAAGGAGAAAAGTAGGATTATGGTTTCTGTCTGATATTTATAAAAATGAGTCTGTCTGAAAGGACCCTGTTTTTCTTGTAACTTTTAATAATCTATCCTGTTCTCATGTTATTATCGTTGTAATAATTACGTAGAATCGCTCTTCAATTTTTAATTTAATTCTGATAACATGATGTCACTGTTCTGTTTGCATACATTTTATGCTTCGTTGAAGAAACGTGTTAATTTTGCTGTTTCTGATCTGTAACAATTGACCAATCAGTGACGGAAAAATCCTCAGGATGTCATGGATCTAGAGGAAAAGATTAGAAGACGATTCTAATTATTACAGTGATAATAAAGTAATGCCTTGCTGCCTGCTTTTAAACCCAAAACCACTGGCGGATCCAGCCCGGCCTTTTAGGGGGGGAGGGAGGGAGAGGGCAAAAGCATGACCATAAAGGTGTCTCCGGGTCAATAAGTAATGGGATATGGGCCACTATATAAATTAAGGCTGGTACGGGGGGGGGGCATGGCCCCATGCGCCCCCACCTGGATCCGCCAGTGCCCGAAACACCAGCTAAAAAATCATCATGATTCAATTCTAAAGCCACAAAACAACTGACGTTTGATCAGCTTCATAAGATAGCTCTTGGTATTTGTGTGTAGCTTTTTATAGTTATGCTTGAATGTTCTTCACAAGTAACACCTTTTCTTCTCCAGGGGCTTTCCTGATACCCTACTTCATAATGCTCTGCTTGGTGGGTCTCCCTCTTTTCTTCATGGAATTGGCGTTTGGTCAATTCGCGTCCCTGGGACCAGTGGCCATCTGGGCAATAAACCCAGCCATGAAAGGTTGGTATAACTTTGATCAACGTTCAATGTCTCAGTGTTACAAGCTTACATTAGCTGAATAAATTCTATTCTGTTCTATTCTAGCCTGTTAATATGATCAGTTGCCAGGGCAGACATAATAATGAGTCACTAGGCTAGGACACATTTACATTTAACCATGGGAGGGGTCTTTCGCTTCAGCATAGACACCGAGAACGAGGCACCTGCAATTTAACAGTCATATGATCCACTTCCTGCTTGGATGTAACTCATGAAGAGTGACCGAGCCAGGGTTCAAACATGGGATGTTGATGTGTATATGTCTCAATGTTACTGGGTCTGAAGCTTAGCTTATATGACCTCCTGTCTGAGGCAGAAGTAATGACTAGATGATAAGGCTTGGAGTCCACACCATGTTACACATTTACCCCCTGGGTGGGGTCTTTTACTTGCCTCAGCATAGACAACGAGTACAAGGGACCACTAATTTAACAGTTATGCGATCAACATCCAGCTTGGATGTAGCTCATGAAGAGTGCCCAGGCCTGGGATCAAACCCGGATCCCGGGACCTCCAGCGGAGCTGATTAATGTTGAACTTGACGATGCCTTTACCGTTAGGTCACCCAGCTGCTATTTACATTATGCAGATATTATTTTGGCTTTGTGATGTAGTCAAATTATTGTGTTTTTATACTTTCATAACTTTTTATGTCTTTTTCTCTGCCATAGGTTTGGGCTTTGCCATGATCCTTGTCTCTGTTTTGGTCACTCTTTATTACAATGTAATTATTGCCTGGTGCTTGTATTACTTCTTTGCCTCTATGACATCATCGTTGCCATGGGAACATTGCAATAACAATTGGAATACAAAGTTTTGTAGAAGTCATTACAATGAAAGTAGTGAATTTGGTAAGTTGAGTTTTTATCACATCTATTACTACTATGATTATCTGTAGTTATAGTTTTATCTGTAAACAACATTTAAAAATTATTTTTCATTGTCTGGATTCAGATAATGAAACAAAAGTTGATATCAGCGAAAATTCTTCATATATGATTAAAACCCCAAGCGAGGAATACTTTTAGTAAGTATGCAATGTGGTTGTATCTTTAGTTTTACTTGAAAAATATTTTAATGTCTAAAGGGGTGTTCACACTGTCAATGACAGGCATAACTAGTGTGCGCGGATGACCAAAATTATTTACTCTTGCTTATCCTTGTCTATACGTGAATTAATCGCCAAGTGATGTACGGATACTCGTGCTAATGTACATCCGTGGCCATTCGCCGTCAATACGTGTATACTCGCCATCCACTTGAGGTCAGTTATGGAAAGGTAGGGAGGTGCACAGAAGACGCTTGGCGGACATCCGTCTTCCGTCGACCATCCGCCCTGGCACCGTGCCCAGCCTTGCCCATCTGTGGTGCTCTCCTCATTCACTCTTTAACCACTCGCATGAGCGATCTAAGAGTGCCTCATGGATGCCTCACGGATACTTGGCGACGGCATGTTTGCCAAGCGGTCTACGGACATTCGCCGAGCGGTCGACGTTGAAAAGAATTAATACGTGATTAACAGAGCCATGAGTGAGCAAGGATAGTAAATTTTTTACGTCCGTGGTCACTCAGCTCTTTTATCCGCTAGATCACACTGATGCCTGCACTATTGGCTGCTAGACCAAACCTATTTCTTGGAATTTCAGAAAATTTTATTTTTACATTGGTCCTATTGCAATTTTAAAAAATCCAGTGTACATAAACCACACCTTGAGTGTATATCCTCGATTCTGATGACCCTAAATAGTATCAAGAAAATGTGCGAGTAAAAGGCTGAGCCATCCAAAAGACATCTGAAGTTATGAATGGATAGGTCCAGACAGCTCCACAATTAATTCATATATATATAATATTATTAACAAAAGGGTTAATATCCTTTCACACAGAAAAATATGAGGCATGTCATCTGTAATGTATCTATCTTTTATCTATAATATCTGTATGTTCTGCAGCACCAACTCAGATGCAGTACAATTTATCAAAATGACTGACTCCATTTCAGCGGTAAGGTGCTGAATATAACAGATGGCATTGACAACCTAGGGGACCTCAATATCCCACTTACCGTTTGTCTCGCAGTGGCTTGGCTTTTGGTGTTTCTGGTTCTGGTCAAAGGAATCCAGTCTTTGGGCAAGGTATCAGTATGAACAAATTTGTTTTTAGAAAACAGTTACAAAGCATGATTTATTTTCTGCTAAAGTCACTCTGTCAAACCTTTTTTTGCAGGTTGTGTATTTCTCCTCCATTTTCCCGTACATTCTGCTGACTATCATGTTAATTCGCGGAGTTACTCTCCCCGGGGCTTCTTTAGGCATCAAATACTACCTCAGTCCTGACTTTGCCAAACTCACTGATGCAAGGGTAAATATACTGGATTAGGGTTTAGTATTTTACATATGAGTTCAGAAAATTGTTAAAATGGAGCTTCATACTCATGAAGACTACTAAATAATGTTGGATATTGAATAATTAAGTATTAATTTAGATTTGAATATATTTCTATATTTGAATGGCGCCATTATTAATACAGATGACTACAATAAAATGGCTCATATCAGACAAAACAAAATATCAACTGAACATGAATTGACTAGTTTAATAAAGTTGACTATTGAACACTTTTAAAAATGATTGTCTGTTTCAGACGAATGATTGTTTGGCTGTCCATCCAAAATGTTGTTTAATTTTCCAGAAATGATAGAGAACAATACAAGTGTGTTGTGTTTTTCTTTATATATGTCAGACATGTATATCCCATTAAAAATTAGTTATACTGTAAAGGAGGGTATTATCGACAGGGCAGGTATTTTCAACACTCGCATTAGAATGTTAACAAAAATATATGTTAACATTCTAATGTGAGTGTCGAAAATACCTGCCCTGTCGATAATACCCTCCTTTACACTATTTATTCCAACCAAACTTCCCTATGACCATTGTAGGAGGCAAGAAACATCATGGTTGTATATTTTCTGCTTCCCCCTTTGGCTGGCTGCTCATGAATATTAACGAGCTGTGAGTGAGGCTGCGAGATCTTGCGAGATGTAAACAAGCCAACATGTTGCATAGATCTAGTTTACCATACTCCTCAACCTGCTATAATAATTTAAAAACCATTAGTAATGTTTCAATTTCTTCTTTTGATACTTCCATTTGATAAAATGCAGTTTCAACAACATTTAACTTTTGTCACACATGTGTATCAACTATGTAGGTCAACAGGCCAGCACTGAGCACCCACCCACTACACATGCTCATTAATATTAATGAGTCTTGTCACATGACTCCTTATGAGACTTGAGACAGCATGTTTGATTTTTTTGGAACTCCCCTCCCAAATATCTCATGTTAAGGATTATATATGTCAGTTTGTACAGCTTTCTTCCCATACTACTACACAGACCCAACTTAAGTAGGAGTTATTTCCCATCATTTCTGGAAACTTTAAAATCAGCCAAGATAATGTTTGGCCTAATACATTGTTTGAACTATGCAATCATTGTCAAAAGATAAGGAACATCTTGGCGAATTTTAAACAAAGGTTTGGATGAACTGTTTGACAGCCGCTAAACAATTTTTTTGTCTGAAACAGACAATCATTTTAAAGAATGGTCGTTTTTTTAAATATATGTGCCATTTGTTCCTTAATTTACCAGAATGGATACAGGTTTGTTGCATATATAATTTCATTTACTAACATATATCCTAAGGTTTGGAGTGATGCAGCTGTTCAAATTTTCTACTCCCTTGGAACATGTATGGGGACACTCATCGCCATGGCGTCATACAATAAATTCGACAACAACTGCTTCCGGGACGCCATTCTTGTTCCTGTGATCAACTGCGCCACAAGTGTTTACTCTGGCTTCGTCATATTTTCTGTGCTTGGCTTCATGGCTTACAGCAAAGGCGTAGATGTTGCAGAAGTAGCATCAAGTGGTATGATATTATAGAACTTATGAATCGACATCTGCATTCTTACAGCAGTTTTAGAGCGAGCTTGGACAGTTCAGAGGTGAAAGAGACAGTTCAGAAAGATTGTAAAGTAATTGACCAACTTTTCTAGCCCATTCCTAATGTCCTTGTCATAAAATACTTGTCTGTGCTATACAAGTCATTGGAGGAGAAGACACAGAAGTAGCATTACAACTGTACAGAAAAGGGGTAAACTTTGGTCAAAACATGGTTAAAAGAGGGGAAAACAAGTTTATTGCTCAGATGTTTAATTGGTTATTTCAGTCTTATCAATTTCTATCTGTCTGAAAAGTCGTTTTGAGGATGCAACTGTCCATGCTCGCTCTAAAACTGCTGTAAGTGATTATTTCACGCGTAACTGTCATAGATGCATGTGTGGATTGCTCATGTCTATATTCATACAAAATGATAAAAGTAATGGGAAGAAAAAGTACCACAAGAGGTCACTGACACTGTAGCAGGTGTCATCTCTATATTGTCATCCATGTCAGGATGCTGCAGTGACGTCATTTTATTGTCTTTTTACGTGATACGGTAGTAGTGCCCTCTGTAGGCTCTGTTACTTTTTCTCCCCATTTCACAGGTTAAATCATCTAGTACAGTGCTCAGAACATCAAGCCATTATGAATAAAATAAACAAAATTGGAAAAAAAAAAAAAACTGGAATATTGTCTTTACTCTGTATTTGTTTTTATAGGCCCAGGTTTGGTTTTCGTGGTGTACCCAGAGGGCCTGTCTCAGATGCCACTAGCTCCTCTTTGGGCTGTCCTCTTTTTCTTTATGATGCTGAATTTGGGCTTGAGCTCCCAGGTACTTTTTTTAATTATTGGTGAAACAAGTAGCATTGGTGAATCATTAGTGAAATGGCTCCCAGGTAAATCGGTGAAACACAGTGGATTTATTCAGAAAAGTCTTAATGCCTGTCAATAACTTGTTAATCACAATTTCAAACATATAGTAATCCCAGCTAAATACAAGCAGTAATAGTAATAATACTTGATAATGACACTACATGGCCAAATGTGCCATGTGCGTTTTCCATGAGCAGGATAAACGCATGGAAAACGTATAGTTTTTAGTTAATTATAATGAGGCAAAAACCATGCATTTTCCATGGGTTTATCCAAACGCATGGAAAATGCACATGGCACAATTGGCCATGTAGATTACACTAGATGACACTAGTTATGTGATATCGAATGAATGAATCAACAAAATGGAATTGAATTGATATACTGCAGTTAGAATTTGTATCAAATACTTGAGAGTGTTTAAAATTTCTCTTTTGGAAACATACATTGCTATTTCAGTTTGGCATGGTGGAGTGTGTCCTGGCAGCCTTCATAGATGAAATCCCAACCATCTCGAAGAGCAACTGCAGAATCTACACTTTCCGGGGATTTGCTTGCGTTGTGTTCTTCCTCCTCGGACTACCTATGGTGACGAAGGTTGGAATGATTTACATTAAACACACCAGAAACTTAATCTTTCAGTGTAAATCTGTGTTCTTTTTTCTCAGTTGTACGTTTTCTTTCTTAGGGAGGTTTTTACGTCTTCTACATATTTGACACTTTCGTTGGAGGATTTCCACTTTTGGTTGTTGGTCTCTTGGAATGCATTTCTATTCACTACATATATGGTATTCATCTTCAAAAATCGTTATCATATTATACAGTGTACTCTTGTTGATATCAGTGTCACTTTCCATAATACTTCATATGAATTTCTTCCTTCCAGGCTATGAAAGATTTTCACAGGATATCGAACTGATGTTAGGCAATAAACCTTCCCCTTACTTCAGAGTGTGCTGGTGCTTCATATCACCATTTATTCTTTTCGTAAGAGACTTTAAATCTTTTTGAGGTTTGAATTTGGCATATCTTGGTAATGTCTGCCTTCACTCTGATTAGTCATAAGCATGATCTGGATCAATAGTGGATGGCACCAGATAGAAAAAATATCATATTATCAAAACCCATGTAGCTTAAACTACTTAGTACTAAAAGAGATCTTATGGAACAGATCTTTCCTCTCCTCTTATTACTCATTTTGCTTTTCAGACACAGTAGGTAATAACTAACTGATTCCATAAATATAACTTTCTCAGAAAAATAACAAACATCAACTAAATTATAAAGTGTCAAATATACATAAAAATGCACTAAAAATACTGCTGCTAGGATTCACTTTGCTTCAGCCAATCACAGCCAAGGGCGGGAACATTTTCAGCCAATAGAATTGCAGTATTCTGCTTTAGCCACCTAGTGGAAATACAGAGAACCTTCCGTGAAAATCCACTATTATCAGCTCATTATCTTAATATTTACTTTGTCCACAGGTTACAATGCTATTTTTGGCTGCTCAATATGAACCTCTCAACCTGTTTGAATCCTATTCATTTCCAAACTGGTCCATGGCATTCGGCTGGAGTCTTGTTGTCATCCCGTGCTTGCTCATAGCATTAGTCATCATCTGGCGACTCATCCAAGAAGGTCTTTTGCAGGTTGGTCAATTTCAGAATGTCTATAAGTAAACAATTTATTTACTTTTGCAAAGATAAATCCTGGGAATTCAAATTAAAGGGGAACTCAATGACATTTGTATGTTAATTTTAAAAGTTCAATAAGATGTAAAAGAATACATTGCCGTGAATGCAAGTGTCTTTAAAAATCAAATTTAGTATGATTTTGAGCCAATTGAAAGTGCATTTTGCATCGCCCGCCACAGCGCTGGGGGCCGCCATCATTGCACACGACACGCAAGGCTAGTGACGTCACTTATGTCCTGAGCTAAGCTAGGTCCTACAAGTCAAAATAATATTCCTAAATATTTCTGCACAGATTGTAATCTATTTCACTGTTGATAGCACACCATTATGAACTAAATTGCACTTCTTTGAAATACTTAATAATTGCAATTTAAGCTATCTGTATTTTAAAAGTATTTAAGCCTATCGAACTAAATATTTGCTCCCAAATGACTTGACTGTATAGCATCCGAATTTTAGACTCTTTCCCCAAGCAAGATAAAAGTTATATTTAATAATCATTGGAAAATATGTGGTAATCCACATTAAATTAATAAAGTTTAAATACAAAATAATCATTAATTCATTAAAAGCCTACTATAATTGAACTCAGAACTTTTTATTTTCACCCTCATTACCAAAAATAAATAAATAACAATGAAATGTAAATCATGTGAGTGAGGAAGTAATTGTTGAATTGATTTGCAATGTATGTTTAATGTTTAGTCTTTGACGTATGGTAATAAGAAAGCTTATCGTTTATTGATAATATAATGCAACAATAGATATGGTATCTATAATTGAGGTTTAATTATTTTTTTAATTCCAGTTTTATTTGGACTATGTTATCACTATAAGATAAGACTAAATTAAACTTAAATATCACAATCTGAACATATATGTTTACTGGGACTAAAAAAGCGCACGTCCAAATGTCGGGGGCATTTGGACAAGTGACAATCTAAAAATTAGTATAAACTAATATTGCAAGGCCAGACGAAAAGTGCAATTTCGGAATTCATATATCTTTTTCAGGACTAACATTAAATGTAGTCTGTTTCAGGGTGTAGCGAAGGAGGTATAAAAGGTTAGAATCCTCCCCCAGGTCGTGAATTGTAATGAATATTCTTAGAAAAATTTGTGAAAAGATGGGCAATTGAGAAATGTATCAAAAACATAATGTTTAAAATGGCTCACACCTTCATTAATATCAATATATTATATGTACACATGGTCTAATTAGTTATTAGAGAGCTATGGGCTGTGGCAAGAGATCACATAGGAGCACGGCAAATCTGTTACACAGAATTGTCAAAGTCAGCCCTTGCAAATTTCTGGATCAATGAGCAATACGTCCCTGTTATGTTAAGTCTTTGGGCCATCCCCGATATTTGTTGTTAAAATTATACCACATACACATTGTCACTACATGTGTATATATGCATATATTTTCACTTTCCCAATGATTATCAGGAGATTAAATAATGAAATATGGACAAGTGATTTAATGAGTTTAGAATTGTCTAAGTGCACAAGTGGATCTCAAAACATTTTTTTGCACACTGCAATGGTGTCATATATAAATCTGTACTGGCCACTCTGATAAAATATTCAAAATTACTCAGGCATAGCCAAATGACCTAAATGATGTTTCTCATATGAGATAGCAACTCATATTGTACAATGGTAATTAGCTTACAAAAGGTCAAGTGCAATTACATGCAACAACTTCACACATTAGTTCTTGCCAGTGCAGCCCACTTGGCTGAGACCTAGGACAACAGTGACGTATTTTATTGAAAATGGCGGCCTCCATAGTTCACAAAATGGGCTAATAAATGCAGGATATTTCATTACCAATGCACATATACAAGTTATGAACAGCGTGGATGTGATCTATGGACCAAAGTTTAGCTGCCCTTTAAGGGATAAGAACAAAGGCAAACATTCCATTTGGTACATTGCTAATGGAATTGGTGAAAAAGGCCTTGGGGAAAAGCTCTTTTGCGCTAGTAAGTTTGCACTGATAAATGTGTTTGGGACTAGTTTCTCAGAGGCCAAAACTGTTTATGATTGGTAATTTATACTGCCACAGCGGAATATGCACAATTATGGGATTTCGATAACAATTAGGCCAGCTCCCTTTTTAATATTGGCCACCGTATCAACATTGCTGACGTCATACTGATGTCCCGATTTGGAATATTTGTTGGGTGTATATATAATACATGTACTGTTTTGGCTTTATTTTGATAAATCTCAGCTGGCATATGAAGCTTGATGTTTGAGTTTCCTCTGATAATCATGTTGGTAATTTAACCCCAGATTATGAAGTCTGCCAATGAACCGACTGCGGACTGGGGTCCTGCTAATCCGGATCACAGGACGGGAAGATACTCCACTAAGAGCATGTCTGGATTTGAACATGACATTGGGGACTACATGAAGGAGGAAATGAGCCAACAAATTGGTGATCCTATCCCTAATGAATATCCCCATGGATCAGAAGAAAAAGGGGAACAGTTATGAGAGCTATAGTTATCATTTATTGCACCTTGGACATAAATAATATAAATTGCTAGTTTATGATAATACATAAAAAACCATCAAGTTGCATCATTGAAAAATAAAATATAATCAACAAAAAATGGTGCATTAGGTTTTACCCAGCGTGAGCTACACTGTATAACCACTGACTTGTGTGCATAAATATAGATTTTTAATTGTGAAACTGGTGGCATAGTTGCACTAATGGTGACTCAAAGTGGTCATGCAGCAAATAAGATGTTTTCTTTGAATTTTCTTTGTATTTTGGGTTGGGTAAGATTAATAAAGACTTTGTTCAAACTTCTCTCTACTGTGAGATCATAAAAGTCAACTTAATTTTTTCAACACCATCTTCTGCCTGCATTGCCAACTTAGAACACCTTGAACAATTACTCATATTCCACATTTTGCTGATTAACCACATAATAAGTAATATGAAGCGGCTCACAATTTATATTAGCAATTAGATAATGAATGAAAACCAAAGGTTTATGAGCAAATCTTACCTGTGAATCTCCATATGAAAGAATCAAGCTTCTCAAGAGGAGATGGTTTCTTGTGGAAGAGGTCAGGAATTGGAAAAATGTGTGGTATCATTGGCATTGGGATGTATTCATGACAATGATTTAGTTTTTCAAATAAAATCATCAAGTAGAACCTTCTATGAGAAATTTGTCCTCATGTATAACATGGCAAAGGTTCAAAATTTACTCATTGGTATTAGTTATTTGTGAAATGCTTTTACCCTTCCTCGTATATAGTAGCGAAAAAGATCACTAACCACAATTTGCATAAATCTGCACCTCGATATAGCTTTAGAAATTAAAATTCAAGTTGCTGATGCACGGTAACTCAAAGCCTAGAAGCCCCATTTTTTAGTTGGCCCTGGTACTGGACCAACTGGAAAGAGGTCCAACCTCTTGGAATTCATATGATGGTGTCAAGCTTCAAAGAGACTCAGTCTTGTTTGACAGATACCTGGATAACTTGTGGCTGATTAATGGGTGCATGCAAACAGGGTTTCGACCAGTTAGGCCTATATTAGTAAGATTAATGGAATTACCGAAAGTTCCATGAGTTTCAGAACATCTTGTTTGTTTCTGGTATATGGAATGCAATTATGAACGCATACATGTTGATGTGATGATCCTTAAAGTGTCACGAGTGGGGATGGCGAATAGATGCGTATGATGAAAAATGTTTACTCTTGATTATCCTTGTTCATTTGTTATTGACTTGCCGAGCATTGTACGGATACTCCAGCTATTTCATAGAATGGTCCTGGTCCCTCTATTTCATCCGTGACTATCCGTGGAGAGGGCCAACATTTTTAAGCATGTTTTAAAATTTGGCGGACATTCTACAAGTAAAATTGTTTACCTTACGGGAATCAGTCGGGAATCACTCAGGGAGTGGTTGGCGAGTGATCTATGTACATCTCTGGCCATTCAGGGCCATTTACAGGAACTCGTGCTTACTCGTGGGTATGCAGGGGAGGCTTACAATCCTGTATACTCGCCATCCACTCTTGTACAATGCATGGAAAGGTCGGGAGACACTCGGCGGACCTCCTTGGCCCGCCTGTCGTTCTCCCGTTCTCCCGTCCACAGGGTGTTCGACGGACCCCCCATAAACGATCATCGAAATTGTTTATACATGATTAAAGTGAGCATGTATAATCCATTTTTGACGTCCATGGTCACTCTTCTCTTTTACTGGTGACAGTGAGAACGCCCCTTTACTTTTGTGTTCAAGAGGACTGTAACTTCTTGAACATCTTGCACAAGAATAGCTACTAGCATTGCAATTAAAAGTAGAATTCACATACAGCATCTCCTTTCATGTATATTGAATACAAAATCTGATTAAGTAATGCTCAAAGAGAAATCTGTCTAAGTAGAAAGATGACCTAGTGTGCCACACTTCTATGTATTCATAATAAGATTAAACATATTGATAATTCATAATTAAAATAAATAATATCATTTAGATGATTCGTAAATACACAAAGCAGATGTTAGTTATCCTTTCCAACATTTATATTGAGTTAATCATACACTGTCAAAGGAGATAGATGATATGATGTTGCCCTGGCATCACCATCCTGCAAGTCATGCCCTGGCATATCAATGCATTGTTGTTTAGGACACTTGTCCTAGAACCAGTACAAAGTTAGAGAAATAGTGCACTATCTCATGATAAAGGAGAACTGAAAAATAATGATATACAAATATGGCTCAGTGTGACATGTCCTAATATCTGTCACCAGCCCCATATAATTGTTGCTTTTATATTATTTTTATCTGCAAAATTTGTATGCCTTCTCATACTTTCGTGGCAAATAAACGTCAATTACTGTAAGGGGATTTAGTGGTCCGCAAATTGCAATGGGGATATTTCTTCTGAGGACTGATAAAACCCCTTATTTCTTGAACATTGTTCTCATGAGCTGTACGTAACATGTCTGTCATTACAACTGCCTCTGACAGCTGGTGATAGACTCAGTATTACGTTAAGCCCTTTAAACAAAATTCAACCCGAATAAAAAAGACCCATTGTGTCGAATAGTGTAATCTTGATTTTAAAGTTTCATGTTTTTTAAATTTCTTTTACAATCTCATGAATATAAGTCAGAACATTTTTATCGGAAAACCTGAAGGCTTATCTGTTTGAGCGTCTAATGTCTCAAGTTTTAGGACATTCGTTAACCATATACTTCATTGAACACCACAAAGTTACCTCTGGTAAGTGATGAATTTTTTGGTCAGAAATATTTTGCTTGTTAGGCGTGTAATGCACAAGAGATTACAGCAGTCATTTTCAAAGTGAACAATGGTGCGAATGCTCATTTCTATATTTTGCAGTTCACTTAGTGGCAGTGTCTGAGTTGAGAACAGTAGCAATTTAAAATAAATTGCCACCTGTTTTTTTGTCATATTTTTACATTTATGGCACAAAATGGGAAGAAATTTTAGCAACATGTCAAATCCCAACTTCCTAGCTTATGAAACAACTGTTAAACAATTAGCTTAAAGTTTGCTATATTCGCCATTGTAATTACTCCTCTGTGACCATGGTAAATTACCATAATAATAATAAGAAGGCAATTATCATTGAAAAGATAGGAAGCTTGTAGTTAATTGGTACAGAGAGAGGTTTTTATGGGTTAGGAAGTTGGGGTTTATTGGTAGCAAGCTTTTTATGATAAAACACAACTAAGAACCAAATGCCATAGGACATTTATTATTGAAACTAATATACATTTTAATCAGGTCATTTAAGATGAGCCTGCTCATTCACAGCTAGTTAAACACCTGCTAGCTAGCTAACCATGGATCTATCACTTTGAGTGAAAAGTGTTATTGCTTTTTTTTCCAGCAAAAAGAAATGACAATGCTCTTGGCTACACTTTTCTTACTGGCCCTGCTACCGCAGATATTCCCATACAAGATTCTTATAGTTCCACAGGCTACGGGTTTCAATTCCCGACTCCTCAACATGCAAAAGCTTGCGGATGTTCTTGCGCAAGACGGTCATGAAGTAACAGTCCTTATGAACACCAAAGTAAAGGATCATCGAATCACCAAATACGCAAAAGTACTTCATTATGCTGTGCATGAATCAATAATTGACATTGAGGCTATCGATAAGAAGCAAATGAATGTTTTGGAAATGATATCAATGTTGAACGACTATCGAAATATTGAATATCCTTTTGTTCGTGCAATGATGAATGACAAAATGGTACTTGAAGCAATTTACAAATCAAAATTTGATTTGATTTGCAGTGATACACTAGATTTTGTTTCATATGCATTGGTTTCTCATCTTAATATCACAACAATTTGGTACCAAAATGTCCTCATACCTTATGACTCAAAAGTATTCTATCCTACCTTGCCATCATTTGTGTGTACAATGCCTGCAAGCGTTTGCCACCAAAATGAAATGCCTTTCAAAGAAAAACTTGCACATTTTCTTGTGTATACTTATCAACTATTACCTAACTAGCCACCATCTCGAAACAGTTAAACAAATTGCGGAGCAAAGTAACTTTGATATAAGAGTACCACTTGATGAAGTTGCAAAGAACAAAATTGTTGTCATAAATGTGAATTATATTTTGGACACGCCAATACCAACAATGCCACACATTTTTCCAATCTCTGGCCTCTTCCACACAAAACCATCTCCCCTTGAGAAGCAGTTCCAGGATATAATTGACTCCTCCCAGCCTCATGGTGTGATACTTTTGAGCTTTGGAACTTTGATGCCTAAATTTGATGAGGAGAAAGCGGACATGTTTGCAAGGGTGCTTGGACGTTTGCCTCATTCAATCATATGGAGATTCACAGGTAAGATTGACTTGATAATTTTATAATTTTTGGCTTTCATTTTGATCATCTTATCACTAATAAAAATTGTGAGCAATTTGTATTAATCATTGGTATTCAAAATCTGTAGGTCACCCACCAAAGTCGTTAAAGGCAAACACTCATCTCGTCAAATGGTTTCCTCAAAATGATTTGTTGGCAAATCCAGCTGTCAAGCTCTTCATCACCCATTGTGGAATATCTAGCACTTTTGAGAGCGCTTTACATGGTGTTCCAGTTCTGGCAATGCCACTTTTTGCAGATCAAGATGACAATGCAGACAAACTTACAAAACGAGTCAAAAATGGATTCAAAGCTGACTTTTACACTCTCAATGAGGAGCAGTTGCAACAAAGCCTGAATGAAGTCTTGTCCAACCCAGAATACAAAGAAAATGCAAAGAAAACGTCTTATCTGCTGAATGACAACTTGGTTTCACCACAGCAGCAGCTACACCACCTGGTGAATTTCACTATCAAATCAGGAGGTGCTCCTCATTTGTTCCATCCATATGCAGTGGACATGAACTGGTTCCAGTTTTATTCATTGGATGTGATATCTTTCCTTGTTACAGTCACCATCATCATTGGTCTGGCTGTTGCTTATGCAGCAAAAACTTTATTAAAGTGTTTTCAAAGGGCAATGTTTAAATCAAAGAAGGAATAATTTATTATAACTGACCAGAAATTGGGAATATTAAATGTATTAGGATGACTTCAGAGCCTGTAAGATCAAGTAACTTGACAATAAATAAAATAGTATATTCTTAATAAAGGATTTCTGATTTGAACAATGTGCAACTCTTACTTGTTGTATCTCTTCAACACAATCATCATATAAAGAGCTCAATTTAAAGGTGACAGGAAACGTTCATAGAGTAACATGAACTGTGACTGATGTAGTTCATAGACATAGCTGTATATTCTTATTTCCTAAGAAAATACCCTAAAGAAGAGTTAATATGGCTAATTAGATTTTTTGGAAGAAAATATTTTAATGCAACAAAATTAATAAAAAATAAATGCTTATTTGTGAATGATTCACTGGTCCAAACTTGATTTTTATAGTGATTTTTACATGTAGTCTGCCTGAATAAGTTAGATCTAGAACTAAGCACAAAAAAACAGAAGAAAAAAAAGAAGAGATTCTTGACCAGTGTCTGTCCAGTCCTTCCTCAGTAAAGCTGTTGTGACAGCAATCTGAAAGATGAAAATGTTTAATGTAGTGCAACTGGGTCTGAAGCTTAGTCAGCATATGTGACCAGTTGCCAGTAGCAGACACAATAATCAGATGATAAGGCTTTGAGTCTTCACCATATTTCACTTACCTCAGCATAGACACCAAGTACAAGGCAGCTCTGATTTGACGTCTCATAAGATCGACATTTAACCTCATGAAGAGTGCCTCTGCAGAGGGATTGAATCTAGGACCTTCAGCAGAGCTGGGCAAAAAAAAACATCACATTGGGGCAATGTGGAATTGGCAGGTGTTTTAACCTTTAGGCATACTCCATAATAAAAACTTAACATTAATAAAATCATGAATAACCTTGACAAAGGTGACGTTGTGTGGACAGCCCTGTATGATCTTTTTGACAGGATAGATCATAACACGTTTACACGTAGTTAAATAGGCTTTTCAAGAAATTTTACTCTAGTGGTATCATTCAGAGATTTCACTCAAATCTCGTTCAGTATCAAATCAGTATCAATAAAATTTTATGGTGTGGAATCATTATGGAAATCCCTAGAAGATTGGAAATGGTATCAAGTCTAGGAGAATCTGCAAAAACAGTTTTTAAAGTAATAATATGAAATAAATTAAAAGAGTTACCTAGGCCAAAAGCTTCAAGACAATGGATTTTGTTTAGTTACATTTGATTAACACCCAGAAAAAAAAAAGTTGATGAGTAATGACATTGGATATGGAGTAGGGAAGTAATCGGTACCTTACTTTAATCACCCAAGTATAAAATAAATTACTCAGAATTGTGATATAGATGAATTTGCTCTAAAGTCATAAACAACGCAACAGGGCTGTGTGATTATGTCTAAAGTTAATCCTAAGAAAGCTACTGGTTTTGATAATGTCCACCCAAGATTACTATAATTAGCTCGAAATGAACTTATGCCTTCTATCACAAACATCATCAACTGTACATTACAAAAGCAAAGTTTCCAAATGTTTTAAAACTTGCTGAAATCTCATCATGTTTTGAGAAGGAAAATCCTTTAGATAAAACTAAGTACAGACCTGTTAGTATCTTGCCTTGTATCTCAAAGGTAATGGAATAAGCCATTGTCCTTCAAAATTTGTGAGCCCTTTTATGAAAAAATAGCTGGTTATTTATCTGTTTATAGGAACAAGTATAAATACTCGGTCAGTCTTAGTCAGGGCAATTGAAGACTGGAAGTATATGCTTGATCATGGCAAATATTGTGGTGCTATACTAACCACAGTGCTCTTGAAAATCTTTAGGGTTAAAAAAATTGACCAAATATTTCATATATATTTCCATAAACAGCACACTCATGTTATCATTTTGAGGCAAAAACTAAAAGAATCTTTTGAGAATTTTTCGAGAATTTAAACTTTAAAAAGTTTTAGTTAGTTACACCTTGGTGCAGGGTGTTGCAAACTTGTAACTTGTGTATTTTGTTTATAGATGAATTATTGATTTAATTTTAGTCTTAACTGTTATGTAATTTTGCATTTATTTGTTATTGATATGCATTAACTTGAATGATGGAGGGCATTTACATGGTCTACTTGATTGATGTACTGCCATTGCAATAGCTGTTGAATTTCAAAGTAGTTTGTCAAATTTGGAATGACAGCAGCCCAATTTGAAAATTACATTAGACCACTGTCCAATAGGCCCTTGTTGTTTTGAGAAATGGGATATATTTCTGAAAAGCATGACTTGAAAGTTGCTAAGCCCCTGAAACTTTTAAGTGCATAACATTGCTGTAGGCATCATATTTGATGGGTTTCATAATCCCTGTTCCTAATATAAAGAACTCAAAACAATTTTGAGTTACCTAAATATACATATTTCAGTTTACTCATCGACTGACTGAAGAGTCTACACATTGTAAATAAAATATGGTGGTGGAAAATTTCACAGGAATGAAATAACAAGATTCTCTGTAATCAGTATTATGTCTGTTTATATTCAACATAAGGCCTAAGCATTATTTTTATGCCAGTGAAGATGTGTTGCTATTTGTTATGCTATACAGGCATACTTCGGCCCCACTCTTGCTGAGTCTTACAGCAGTACTACTTAAGATATTTTACAAAACTTGCAAATTGCTTATAATATCTTTATGACATGAACAATATTTTATGACATAACATGTCTAAGAGTTTATAAACATGTTAATTTCCATCATGCAGTTATCTGAGTAAAATTGAGGAAGACTTAAATGGTCAATCTCAGAAACTGTACCAAACAGCCAAAAAACATCAGTTATCTAAGCTATTTAAATCAACTCCATTGTACCGCCATTCAGTTCAATGCATGCTAATAGCAAATGAATTCAAAATTACATCTTAGTAAAGACTGAAATTAAATCCATGATGCATTTATAAACAAAATATACAAGTTACTAGTTTGCAACACCCTGCTAGACTAACACATATCTATTTATAGTTTTTAAGCATACTTGTCACGTTTTACATTAAAAAACTGTATACAGATATTATAACGGGCTGTAAACAAAGGTCCATGACAAGATTTAGCATTCTGATCTTCATTAGCATAGGAGATATGACATGCTATGGAAGACACCGCCATGAAGCCGAGGTTCATCAACGACTCGTAAATGAATCGGCTGGTATGCATAGCATCCAGTGCAGCTTGCTTTTAGGAAAACAAGCATACAAATAATTCTCTATTATTTAACATTACTTCATAGATGTCAGAAACTGGGCCACTTGCTGGGACCATAGAGTATTTTTAATGAAGTGTAACAAATAAAATAAAAAAGTCAATTATCACGAATCTTCTATGTTCATGAAGTATATAAGCCATGCAGAGTTTTGTCCAATCCTCCTTGACTTGAGCTTCAAAGCATTGAAGGTTCAGAGAAGAAAATTTTGGTGAAGTTGTCTAATCATGATCAGGTGAGTACAAACGTTTATATATAAAAATGGGAAAAGTGCAGTATAGCGGACTCAGATTTATGACCATATTTAACGAGCCTCATTGCCAGGACTATGACGTAAAAAATGCTTGAAATCTATGTATGACGTCACAAACTAATGTAGTTATGACGGCGGTTTCATCTTCATGGTAAAGACAGCGTTTATTTTTGCTTTTTCCTGGGGGCTCCTGCCCCCAATCCTCCGCTCATTGTGCTAGAACTTCAAACTGTGAAATATTTGATACAATTTATTTTTTAATGGACGCCAAATATGGGCATAAATTTTGGTCCGCTATACTGCACTAAACCCTAAAAATGTTAGTTAGGCCTATATCCAAAGTAGTTTCGTTATATCCAGATGCCGGTTGCAAGGTCATGGGTTCGATCCCAGCCATAGCATGGAGGAACTGAGCCGATCTTCATGAGGCAAATTAGTTTTTACAACAATAAGCATTTCTATTTATGTCAAGACATATGACAATACTTAATACAATTCAGAACAGAAATTTCACTTTTCATAGTAATGTGAAATATTTTCTAAATGATTTGAATGTGCTCAAACTTGCCACATATGCTGAGTCACTTATACAACATATTGATGTAATCTGTGATAGAGTTTGTAAGCCAGGGACTACAAAATGTGATGGACTTGCTATAAAAGAGCTATGTGCCACCAGAGATGGTCTTAGTACAACAGTTTTAAATGTAAATGATGATATAATTGAATTCATCTGTATTTCTTAATTAAAAAGTAACCGATTAATTTTTCACATGTACGCTTTGAGCGTGAATACAGATGTTAATAATAATACAATACAATGCTGATTTCAACTTCCATTGGAGCAATTCATTTACATATTGTACATTGAAGCTAAGGAAATATGCACATGACTACTGACAGAGATATTTAGCCAGATTGAAACAGGGTCAAAATAAGACATTTAACCAGCGAAAGAAATAGTCAACATTTTTGTTATACTTATCGGAGTGCACTAACTTCTGCTATGAACAGAATTATCTATTATACAAATATTGACTGGTTCTAAGGCCTTGGGAAATAATCTAATGTCAAATGTCCCAATGTTACTGGGTCTGAAGCTTTGTCAGCTTATACATCATGTTACACATTTACCCCTGGGTGGGGTCTTTTACTTGCTTCAGCATAGACCCTAAGTACAATTATGTGGAATTGGCGGATGCCTTACCGTTAGCGTTAGGTCACCCAGCTGCAGAAGTCAATCTCACTCACTCGCCAAATAGAGTGCAACATGGCTGAATAAAACCAGTTATATTTGTTTAACTTCCATGTTCATTTGTAGGTCTACATGGCCAAATGTGCCGCATGCATTTTCAATGAGAAGGATAAATGAATGGAAAACGCATGGATTTTAGCTAATTATAATGAGGCAAGAACCATGCGTTTTCCATGCGTTTGGATTAACACATCGAAAATGCACGTGGCACAATTGGCCATGTACTGTCCATGCAAAATTGTTCATGTAACATTTTGTAAAGTTCACCCACACATTTTATGTGCATTGCTTTTATATTCTACTATATAGCCTTGTGCCTGGAAGCATGTCATCTCATTATTACACCACCATCTCTCAGTGAGCTCAAATACAATATATAAATTCAGGACATGTTAAATAAGTAATGATGTGTTATTCACAAATTATTATAATCAAGATCATGTTTCATGTTAGAAACATGACTTTACTTAAATTCTAGACTTTAATGTATTACTTCAACCCTGCTCTTAGATAAGTATGTTGGCATGAGGGCTTAGCATTTAGATGACTGTGATGATGAACTCTGGTGATGTGCATTTTAAGCTGTTGTGTCACCAGAGTGTCAGGCCACTTGAAAAGGGCTGTAGATATGTAGATCGCAGTCTAGTGTTCCACACCAATCCGCAGTGCATTGTATGCTTTGCACTTAGCATCTACCTTTGTAGTGGGCTTGGTGTGACACAATGCCATTTAACTAAGGTTGCTGATTAGGGGCTTAGCTACAAGTGCATTATGTGCATATCTGCAGTTGTATGTAATGCAGGATTAGGATACTGCACTTTAAGAACTGAGGGGGGATTGGCCAAAGGTAATTATAGACCTTTGGACTATATGATTGTGTTGCTGATTGTATGATTGTGGATCTCAGAGTGGTGTCTGAGAGAGATTGGATGAGTGATGCTCCTCCCAGAATATGGGGAGGAGCTAACTGAGGATATATAATGTCAGAAATTTCCAATAAAGATCAGTTGCTTACCTGAAATTGAAAGGAACAAAGTACTATTGTCTTGATTGAATGATTGAATAGCCTACAAGGAAGGACTGATGCTTTGAATCTACATATAGAATTGGAGTCAAGTTTGGATTAGACTGGCTTGCCCAGCGTACATGAAGCTTGGGACAGCTAAGGAAAGCAGAGTATGAGCCCCAGGACTTTATAATTTGTATATTTAAAACATTGTGATAGCCTCAACATTATAATCAAAAAAGCAATTTTTATTATTCACTGAGATTAGAGCATGATAAATCTGTTGGGTTTGGTTATATCAGTCATTAAATTGGTCATGAGTCATAATTTGGTGAAATCTCATCAACAGTTGGAAAACATTTCCAGTTATGCCAACACAACTTTCAAGTACCGTTTTCTGGTTATACACTGAACCTAGATACTTTCTTAATTACCAATGAATTCCTCTGGTCAATACAATTCGGTACATCCATCATTGTAAACTAGTATTTGCAAAATATAGGTCTAGTATTTGCAAAATATACGTCTAGTATTTGCAAAATATAGATCTAATTTTCTGGATGTGATCACTCGATGCATTTTCAACCAATCACAGCTTCAAATGAACATGGGAGGTATAACAATAACTAAAAGGTTGATGGAGGTAACACATTTATCCTTCATATATATATTTTTTTTTTTGGGCAGTCAATAATGTTCAAAATATATCATGTGCCGTGGCCTAGTGGTTAAGGCATTGGACTCGTACATGCAAGGTAGTGGGTTTAATCCCAGCCATGGCATGGAGGAACTGAGCAGATCTTCCTTGAACCACTGCTTCACTCCACTAGGGTGTGAACTGGTACTTGCCCATAGACCAGAGAGACCTCAGAGACCAGAGAGACCCGATGGTTTTGACAATGATAGACAGTTAAGATGTTCCATTCCTCCTGAATACTTTGTGGTAAGTAAAATCAGGGCTTTCCAAATATATATATATATTAAAAAAAACACTCTTCTGAAAAAAAGGGAGGACCTGTTGAGTAAATATTTTTGGTGGTCTGAATATGAGCTTTGCCTCTCATGCAGTATTACAGTGTAATTGCATTGAGCTCTGTCATCAACTGCTGCCAACGAATTATACAATATTTTACTTACACCAGCTAGAATACGTGAACATGTTGTCATCCTCAAATTTGTATTGAATGTTTTGTGAATACAATAATTGGATACATCGAGTCATGCACAAATGATAGATATAATAATAAATACTAATTTTCATTGGTTGCGAATAGTTAGTCATGTATCAAGATTATTTTGAAAATTGTGCTTGAAATTGTATAGAATTTTGTATAGTTTTTAAATAATATAGTTATATTATAAACACCTAAATATTCTCAAATTTGCAGCCTTCAAAATCGTGGTTTTTTTTTGTGCACATTTATCAGTTCTACCTAAATTGGCAGATTCAGTATAGTTTTTGAACTGAATATCTCCTTTTGTAAACTGTTCAGGTAATATTATATTCATGGAACAATGTACACTTGTTATGTTAGACCTATTCTGGAATACACCTGTCAAGTATGGTCTCCAATAGAATGGAATTCTTACGATTACAAAGTTAAGAAAGCAGACGCATAAACTCAGATTTGATATTATTTTTCAAAAAGATCAAAGATATAAAATCACCTGATATTGAGGAATCAGGCCCTTAGCCAGCCGGCAATGTTGGATGGGTCATATTCTTAAATTTTGGACCTTCTATACAATTTCTTTAATGAATTATGGTGTAAACATGTAAAATATCATTCCCAAATGTGGACAAATATGTGGACCTTGACCAAGTTGGGTGGGTAGAACCCCAACCCGCCTCCCCCCCCCCTTGGCTACCGGCCTGTAAATTTGCTAATTTACATAGAAATCATGGTTTATTTCCTATACATACATGGCCAAATGTGCCACGTGCGTTTTCCATGAGAAGGATAAACGCATGGAAAAGGCATGGTTTTTAGCTAATTATAATGAAGAACCATGCGTTTTCCATGCGTTTGGATAAACGCATGGAAAACGCACGTGACACATTTTGCCATGTATGAGTAGAGGATCTATAACTTAGGCGCAAACATATAAAATAAACAATAATAATATTTTACTGTTGATTATTGTTGAAATCAAAGCTTAAACTATTGTTCCTTATTCACAGACATGAGGACAATGAGTCTGCTATTTCTAAATATATTTCTTTTCTTTGCAGGCATGACATGAATGCATTTCCTGTACCTCTGTATCTAGCAAATTGCCTAATCTCATAATAGCATTTAAAAAAGACTGATATGAACTTTCACAATGCCAGATATATATAACAAACAGATACTCAGTTCTGTGACAAAAATTAGGTCAATGACTGATAGGAGATTGGGATCTGTAATGTACATAAAGAAAATATTATGAAGTTTGCTTTGGTGAAAATTGAGAATCTCATTGAAAGATAAATAGAAACGCAAGTCTTAAGACTGCGTGTATTATGTTAATTATTTTGTAAATAATGTCAGATGAAGAAAATATATTTTGTCCAAATTTCTACTATTCTCACAGGCTACCAGCCGATTCAATTACGAGTCGTTGATGAACCTCGGCTTCATGGCGGTGTCTTCCATAGCATGTCATATCTCCTATGCTAACGAAGATCAGAATGTTAAATCTTGTCATGGACCTTTGTTTACAGCCCATTATAATATCTGTATACAGTATTTTGTTGTAAAACGTGACAAGTATGCTTAAAAACTATAAATAGGTATGTGTTAGTCTGGCAAGGTGTTGCAAACTTGTAACTTTTATATTTTGTTTATAAATGCATCATGGATTTAATTTCAGTCTTTAGTATGATGTAATTTAGAATTTATTTTCTAACATGCATTGAACTGAATGGCGGCACAATGGAGGTGATTTACATAGCCTAGATAACTGATGTACTTTGGCTGTTTGGTACAGTTTTTGAGATTGGCCATTTAAGTCTTCTTGAACTTTACTCAGAAAACTGCATGATGGGATTTAACATGTTTATAAACTCTTAGACATGGTATATCATAAAATATTGTTCATGGTCATAAAGATATTATAAAATATTTGCAAGTTTTGTAAAAATCTTAAGTAGTACTGCTGTAAGACTCAGCAAGAGTGGGCCGAAGTATGCCTGTAAAGCATAACAAATAGCAACATATCTTCACTGGCATAAAAATGATGCTTAGGCCTTATGTTGAATATAAACAGACGTAATACTGTGAAATTTTCCACCACAATATTTTATTTACAATGTGTAGACTCTTCAGTCAGTCGATGAGTAAACTCACAGATTTATTTACATTCGTTAATTTGGCAGGTTTTTAACCATTAGGCATACTTAATTTCATAAAAGAAACCGAAGGGGTGAGAGTGAGCATAGGTGATAGACTGTTATGATTTGTAAATAGTAATTAGAAGTTGCTGATTAAAAAATTATTAACTACATCAGTATTATGTAGGAGATGACTCGTTACCAACCTGCTTCATCACTTCTAATGATTTTCTGAAATAATGTATATATTTAGGTAACTCAAAATTGTTTTGAGTTCTTTATATTAGGAACAGGGATGATAAAACCCATCAAATATGATGCCTACAGCAATGTTATGCACTTAAAAGTTTCAGGGGCTTAGCATCTTTCAAGTCATGCTTTTCAGAAATATATCCTATTTCTCAAAACAACAAGGGCCTATTGGACAGTTGACTAATGTAATTTTCAAGTTGGGCTGCTGTCATTCCGAATTTGACAAACTACTTTGAAATTCAACAGCTATTGCAATGGCAGTACATCAATCAAGTAGACCATGTAAATCCCCTCCATCATTCAAGTTAATGCATATCAATAACAAATAAATGCAAAATTACATGATAGTTAAGACTCAAATTAATCAAAAATTCATCTATAAACAAAATACACAAGTTACAAGTTTGCAACACCCTACACCAAGGTGTAACTAACTAAAACTTTTTAAAGTATAAATTTCTCAAAAAATTCTCAAAAGATTTTTTTAGTTTTTGCCCCAAAATGATAACATGAGTGTGCCGTTTATGGAAATATATATGAAATATTTGGTCAATTTTTTTAACCCAAAAGATTTTCAAGAGCACTGTGATTAGTATAGCACCACAATATTTGCCATGATCAAGCATATACTTCCAGTCTTCAATTGCCCTGACTAAGACTAACCGAGTATTTATACTCGTACCTATAGGCAGAAAAATAACCAGCTATTTTTTCATAAAAGGGCTCACAAATTTTGAAGGGTCAATGGCTTATTCCATTACCTTTGAGATACAAGGCAAGATACTAATAGGTCTGTACTTAGTTTTATCTAAAGGGTTTTCCTTCTCAAAACATGGTGAGATTTCAACAAGTTTTAAAACATTTGGAAACTTTGACTCTTGTAATGTACAGTTATTTCATATTACTTTAAAAACTGTTTTTGCAGATTGAAAATAGCAGAACCATCAGATTCCACACCATTAAATTTTATTGATACTGATTTGATACCAAACGAGATTTGACTGTAAAATCTGTGAATAATACCACTAGAGTCATATTTCTTGTTAAGCCTATTTAACTACAGGTAAACTTGTCATGATCTATCCTGTCAAATGCAAAAAGATCCACACAACGTCACCTTTGTCAAGGTTATTCATGATTTTATTAATGTTAAGTTTTTAATATGGAGTATGCCTAATGGTTAAAACACCTGCCAATTCCACATTGCCCCAATGTGCGGTTTTTATAATGGAGTATGCCTAATGGTTAAAAACCTGCCAATTCCACACTGACCAGCTCTGCTGAAGGTCCTAGATTCAATCCTTCTGCAGAGGCACTCTTCACGAGCTATTATTCCAGCTGAATGTCGATCGCATGAGACGTTAAATCAGAGCTGCCTTGTACTTGGTGTCTATGCTGAGGTGAGTGAAACATGGTGAAGACTCCAAGCCTTATCATCTGATTATTACGTCTGCCTCTGGCAGCTGGTCATACGCTGACTAAGCTTCAGACCCAATAGCTACATTAAACATTTTCATCTTTCAGATTGCTGTTACAACAGCTTTACTGAAGGACTGGACAGACACAAGTTTAGAATCACTATTTTTTTTTTTTGTGCTCCGTTCTAGATCTTACTTATTCAAAAATCACTATAAAATTCAAGTTTGGACAAGTGAATCATTCACAAATAAGCATTTATTTATATTTATTTTGTTGCATAAAAATATTTTCTTCCAAACAATCTAATCAGCCAAATTAACTACTCTTCTTTAGGGTATTTTCTTAGGAAATAAGAATATACAGCTATGTCTATGAACTACATCAGTCACAGTTCATGTAACTCTATGAACGTTTCCTGTCACCTTTTAATTGAGCTCTTTATATGATGATTGTGTTGAAGAGATACAACAAGTACGAGTTGCACATTGTTCAAATCAGAAATTATTTATTAAGAATATACTATTTTATTTATTGTCAAGTTACTTGATCTTACAGGCTCTGTAGTCATCCTAATACATTTAATATTCTCAATAACTGGTCAGTTATAATAAATTAATCCTTCTTTGATTTAAACATTGCCCTTTGAAAACACTTCAATGTAATTGTTGCTACATAAGCAACAGCCAGACCAATGATGATGGTGACTGTAACAAGGAAAGATATCACATCCAATGAATAGAACTGGAACCAGTTCATGTCCACTGCATATGGATGGAACAAATGAGGAGCACCTCCTGATTTGATAGTGAAATTCACCAGGTGGCGTAGCTGCTGCTGTGGTGAAACCAAGTTGTCATTCAGCAAATAAGACGTTTTCTTCGCATTTTCTTTGTATTCAGGGTTGGACAAAACTTCATTCAGGCTTTGTTGAAACTGCTCCTCAGTGAGAGTGTAAAAGTCAGCTTTGAATCCAGTTTTGACTCGTTTTGTAAGTTTGTCTGCATTGTCATCTTGATCTGCAAAAAGTGGCATTGCCAGAACTGGAACACCATGTAAAGCACTCTCAAAAGTGCTAGATATTCCACAATGGGTGATAAAGAGCTTGACAGCTGGATTTGCCAACAAATCATTTTGAGGAAACCATTTGACGAGATGAGTGTTTGCCTTTAACGACTTTGGTGGGTGACCTACAGATTTTGAATACCAATGATTAGTAAAAATGGCTCACAATTTCTATGAGTGATGAGTGATAAGATGATCAAAATGAAAATTATGAAATTATGAAGTCAATCTTACCTGTGAATCTCCATATGATTGAATGACGCAAACGTCCTAGCACTCTTGCAAACATGTCCGCTTTCTCCTCATCAAATTCGGTTATTAGAGTTCCAAAGCTCAAAAGTATCACACCATGAGGCTGGGAGGAGTCAATGATGTCCTGGAACTGCTTCTCAAGGGGAGATGGTTTTGTGTGAAAGAGGCCAGATATTGGAAAAATGTGTGGCATTGTTGGTATTGGCGTGTCCAAAACATAATTCGCATTTATGACAACAATTTTGTTCTTTGTGACTTCATCAAGTGGTACTCTTATATCAAAGTTACTTTGCTCCGCAATTTGTTTAACTGTTTCGAGATGGTGGCTAGTTAGGTAATAGTTGAAATATAAATATATAAGAAAATTTGCAAGTTTTTCTTTGAAAGGCATTTCATTTTGGTGGCAAACGCTTGCAGGCATTGTACACACAAATGATGGCAAGGTAGGATAGAATACTTTTGAGTCATAAGGTATGAGGACATTTTGGTACCAAATGGTTGTGATATTAAGATGAGAAACCAATGCATATGAAACAAAATCTTGTGTATCACCACAAATCAAATCAAATTTTGATTTGTAAATGGCTTCAAGTACCATTTTGTCAGTCATCATTGCATGAACAAAAGGATATTCAATATTTCGATAGTCGTTCAACATTGATATCATTTCCAAAACATTCATTTGCTTCTTATCGATAGCCTCAATGTCAATTATTGATTCATGCACAGCATAATGAAGTACTTTTGCGTATTTGGTGATTCGATGATCCTTTACTTTGGTGTTCATAAGGACTGTTACTTCATGACCGTCTTGCGCAAGAACATCTGCAAGCTTTTGCATGTTGAGGAGTCGGGAATTGAAACCAGTAGCCAAAGGAACCATAAGAATCTTGTATGCGAATATCTGCGGTGGCAGGGCCAGTAAGAAAAGTGTAGCCAAGAGCATTGTCACTTCGTTTTGCTGGAAAAAAAAGCAATAACACTTTCACTCAAGGGGAAGATCCATGTTTAGCTAGCAAGTGTTAAACTGACTGTGACTGATCAGGCTGATCTTAAATGACCTGATTTAAATTTATATTAGTTTCAATAATAAATTTCTTGTGGCATCTGTTATTTAGTCGTGTTTGATCATTAAAAAGCTTGGAGGAGCTTGTTACCAATAAACACCAACTTCTTAACCCATAAAAACCTCTCTATGTACCAGTTATCTTCAAGCTTCCTATCTTTTCAATGATAATTGGCTTTTTATCATCATTATGGTGGTGATTTACCATGGTCACAGAGGAGCAATTACAATGGAGAATATAGCAAACTTTAAGTTAATTGTTTAACAGTGTTTTTATAAGCTAGGAAGTTGGGGTTTGACATGTTGCTAAAATTTCTTTTCATTTTGTGCCATAACTGTAAACATATGACCCAAAAAAACAGGTGGAAATTTATTTTAAATCGCTACAGTTCTCAATTCAGACACTGGCACCAAGTGAACTGCAAAATATAGAAATGAGCATTCGCACCATTGTTCACTTTGAAAATGACTGAAGTAATCTCTTGTGCATTACACGCCTAACAAGCAAAATATTTCTGACCAAAAAATTCATCACTTACCAGAGGTAACGTGGTGGTGTTCAATGAAGTGTAATTTCTCAATGACTAATTTTATATATGGTTAACGAATGTCCTAAAACTTGAGACATTAGACACTCAAACAGATAAGCCTTCCGGTTTTCCGATAAAAGATGTTCTGAAATTCGACTTGACTTATATTCATGAGATTGTTAAAGAAATTAAAAAAACATGAAACTTTAAAATCAAGATTACACTATTCGACACAATGGGTCTTTTTTATTCGGGTTGAATTTTGTTTAAAGGGCTTAACGTAATACTGAGTCTATTACCAGCTGTCAGAGGCAGTTGTAATGACAGACATGTTATGTACAGCTCATGAGAACAATGTTCAAGAAATAAGGGTTTTATCAGTAAAAAAAAAATATCCCCATCACAATTTGCGGACCACTAAATTCCCTTACAGACATTGATGTTTATTTGCCACGAATGTATGACAAAGGCATACAAATTTTGCAGACATAAATAATATAAAAGCAACAATTATATGGGGGTGGTGACAGATATTAGGACATATGTCACACTGAGCCATATTTGTATATCATTATTTTTCAATTCTCCTTTATCATGAGATAGTCTGCGATTTCTCTAACTTTGTACTAGTTCTAATTTCCTCATAAAAAGTAGGACAGGTGATGTTCTAGGACATGCCAGGGCATGACTTGCTGGATGGTGATGCCAGTGCAACATCATGTCACTAGGTAAATCACAAAAAATCTATCTCCTTTGATTAAAGGTGCACTGTCTGTCAAATTTGCACATAAAAGTAAAGATATAAATCAATACTGCCTTCTTGTTTCATGATATATTTTACCATTGCATGCCCATTTTTGGTCAACAATTAAGTTTTAATTTACAATAAATAATATAAAATATTACTTTTTCATGCCATCAAAAACTTAATATGTAAACAAACCCAGTGATGACATCACTATACTAAACAATGGTGATGATGTCATTCACATTGTTTTTCCAATGTTTTGGTCTAGATTTTCTCTCAATGTATAATTTATTTAGTAATTAATGTCTGATAAAATCTTTAGATCGCACAAAAATTTGTGCCTTGATTGATAAAGGTTATTTATGAACTATTTGATTGAGTCTTACAAAATTGCAAATTTGACAGACAGTGCAGCTTTAACTCAATATAAATGTTGGGAACTAACTAACATCTGCTTTGTGTATTTCAGTATCATCTAAATGATATTATTTACATTAATTATCAATATTATAAATCGTATTATGTATACATAGAAGTGTTGCAGTGGCACACTGGGTCATCTTTCTACTTAGACAGGTTTCTGTTTGACCCTTACTTGATCAAATTTTGTATTCAATATAGATGCTGTATGTGAATTTTTACTTTTAATTGCAATGCCAGTCACAACATGGCAATAGCTTACTGCTATTCTTGTGCAAGATGGTCAAGACGTTACAGTCCTCATGAACAAAGTTAAGGGCGTTCTCACTGTCACGAGTAAAAGAGATGAGTGAACACAGATGTAAAAAATGGGCTATACGTGCTCATTCACGGATCTTTTAAATGGATAAACTATTTTGACGATCGTTCACAGGACATCCGTCGGCCACTCGGTGAGTGGTCCACGGTAAGGAGGAGAGAGCTACGGATGGGTAAGGATGGGCAGAGTGCCAGCGTTGACAGTCAGAGGGAGAACGATGGCCACGGAGATCCACAGAGGTCCACGAGCTGTACAAGAGTGGATGGCCTCCCCTGCATACCCACAAGTAAGCACGAGTGGCTATGAATGGCCCCAAATGGCCAAGGATAGCTAAAGACGTAATTGGATTACTCGCCAAACACTCGCCAAACACTCGCCAAACACTCGCCAACCACTCACTGAGTGATTTTTAGACATGCTGGGTAAAAGTTAATGCACCATTTTTTGTTAAACATATTTATTTTTCAATGATGCAACTTGATGGTTTTTTATGTATTATGTCCAAGGTGCAATGATAACTATTGGGAACTAGTGATTTGTATGAAATATTCTATGGAACTGATAAGGCATGAAGACTTCAATAGCTCTCATAACTGTTCCCCTTTTTCTTCTGGTCCATGGGGATATTCATTCGGGATAGGATCACCACTTTGTTGGCTCCTTTCCTCCTTCATGTAGTCCCCAATATCATGTTTGAATCCAGACATGCTCTTTGTGGAGTATCTTCCCGTCCTGTGATCCAGATTAGCAGGACCTTAGTCAGCAGTTGGTTCATTGGCAGACTTCATAATCTGGGGTTAAATTACCAACATGATTATCAGAGGAAACTATCAAACATCAAGCTTCATATGCCAGCTGAGATTTATCAAAAGAAAGCCAAAACAGTACATGTATTATATATACACCCAGAGAATATTCTAAATCAGGACATCAGTATGACGTCAACAATGTTGATACGATGTTGTTCTAATGGTGGCCAATATTGAAACGAAGCTGGTCTAATTGGGAATGCTACATAGGAATTACATTGTTATCAAAATTCCATAATTTAGCATAATCTGCTCTGGCAGTTTAAATTACAAATAATAAAAACTTTTTGGCCTCTGAGAAACTAGTCCCAAACTCATTTGTCAGTGCAAACTTACTAGTGCAAAAGAGCTTTTCTCTAAGGCCTTTTTCACCAATTCCATTAGCAATGGACCAAATGGAATGTTTACCCTTCTTCTTATACCTTAATTTGAATTCCTAGGATTTATCTATGCAAAGTAAATAAATCGTTTACTCATAGACATTCTGAAATCGACCAACCTGCAAAAGACCTTGGACAAGTCGCCAGATGATGACTAAAGCTATGATCAGAGTGCTCCTGAACAAACTTTAGGGTTAAAAATATTGACCATAGATTTCATATATATTTCCATAAACTGCACACTCATGTTATAATTTTGAGGCAAAAACTAAACAAATCTCTTGGAACTTTTTTTTAGTAATACTTTTAAAAGTTTTGGTTGATCACACCTTGGTTATTTACATATAGCATGTCACATCTCCTATGCTAATGAAGATCATTTAGGGTTCAGGCCTACACTGATGGAATTTTAAAAACTATTTTGCACTATTTTGAGACAATCAGCAGCAGTCCAATTGGCCAAGTCCAATGACCTTATTAAGTGCACTGTCAAAAAATTCAACACAGAAGGAGACAAACATTTACACTTTTATTTTACAGCAAAACTTTGCTCATTTAAAGCTCCACTGTCTGTCAAAATTACTATTTACTAAAACTACTCGAATGTTTGAAAATTACATTATTTGATCGAGGCACACTTAATGCTAAGGAATCTATCAGGCATTAATTAGAAAAATTAAATGATACATTGAAAGAAATCAAGACCAACAAATTAGAAATACAATGGAAATGGCATCATCACTTCTTGTTGAATATTGTAACATCATCACTTGGTTTGTTTACGTATTGGATTTTTGATGGAGTGAAAAATTAAATACTAGGTGAAGTTTAGTTATTTTATAGAGAGATAATGAACCCAGCAAAGCTCTGGATAGCAGGTAATCAGTATTAAGAAGACAATGAAGTGAATGCTATAGATTTTGGCCATTGTCATACTGAGTGACAATCCAGCTTAAAGGAATATAATAAATATAATAGAATTTTTTTTTTCATCACTTTAGTTTTTAAATCATAGAGCATTTATTACAGTTTATCCCAAATTAGATTTAGTTGAGTATGTTCTAGAACAACAAACAACAGATGACGTCCTTACAACAAGAAATTGACTGCCCTCTGGTGTTAAATAGTTTAGCTGCCATTTAACTTTTCAGGTTGAATCCTCCCGAGAAAGTACTTATGTAACTGAATTTAACTCCACAGTAAAAAAGTAGTTAAAATTAGACAACCAATACACAATTTTTGTCTTTTTTGATAGATCATAAAGTCATTATTCATACTAAGTAATAAGCTATGTAATTATTAATGGTAATGTTATGTAGTTTTTACTTGGATGACACAAAAATATATTAATCTAATAAAAAAATTAATAAATAAGATATATGCTGAATGCGAAAAAAATATGAAATGTATTAGATAGGGACATTCAGCATAGATCTTATTTATTAATTTTTTTTTATTGGATTAATATATTTTTGTGTCAATGGATTGATCTAAGATGAGATAAGGGAAATTTTAATGTGGTATCAAAATTATTTCACATCCAAAAAAAAACATCCTATCATGGGGTCAAAACCAAACCATGTTTAATTCACTGTTTACGGTCTGTTTTTCTCACAATTTTAATTATGTTAAGTGCTCCAGAAACAGCAGAAATGGCAACGAGAAAAGGCAAACTGATTTTTACGGAGTCAACTAGCTATTCAAGGACTTTGGGTGCCTTGCTCCTTCAAAATTGTTGATTGCAATTTATCAAACAAACCGGTTAACCTTATTGATGATTTAACTACAGAACAATACTAATAATTACTATATGTATATAATATATACATTTTCAAAGAAGGCAAATTGTAATTTACTAAGGCCACATGCTTAATGATAATTTTGACAGTATTGTATTTCCATGCATGAAATATTTCTGTAAAGTGTCTTATTCTTATTTTTAAACTTTATTTTGACACTTATAGCATATTTTTCCATAATAGGGAAATTACAAAAACTGTGTGGTTTACTGATTTAACAGAGAACTTCTCTGGTTCGAATGCTTTGCCATGTACAGAGCACAGAAGTCCAAAGACATTCCATGGACTGTAAGACACCTTATACTTGTATGTTATATCTGAATTTGCCAAGACCAGAAAGAGACAACTCACTGACATGCTCCATAGGAATTGGATCAGCTCAGGAGAAGTGGTAGTAGCCTAGTACATAGAATACAGAGTCCTCTGTCCCCCAGTCTTGGGAAAGCAGTTGTTCACTAAAACTTTGGTCAGAATCCGATCAGCTCAAACATCCTTTCTTTGTGCAAGTATGACCAAATGTTGGATATGCTGATGAATGCACATGAAGGTCAAGGAGGTGCAATAACACTTCCAGTAGCATTCACCAAGCCCCCCCCCCCCTCCTTCTCCCCCAACCTTACAATACAAAGAATCCCAATCATTCTCCCAGTAGCATGCCATTCCTTCCCAGCACCTGAGTCACTCCAGTCACATTATATATGGTCAGCCCACCATGCTACACAGAAGAGGAACGACAAACCGGTTGAAGCATTTTACTATCAACGCCCCTGATGCAAGACCAGACTCCCTGTTTCCATCAAGTATGTCCTGAAGAAGTGTTATGATACAACAACTTTCCTGAACCCAGGGCAAACTCCTGTGGGCTGTGGTAGCTTTATATTCGAGCACAGCAATTCCAATACGAAAGGATTGTGTAAACGCTGCCACATTAGTTCAGGATGGCCTCCATTTGTCCAAACATGGAGTAGACAACCTACTGAAGAACTACAACATCAACCCAAAGAAAGATCTGGAATCGGCCTTCACCACCACCAGATACAAGAAGAACACAAGAAAGCTCTTCATCACGACGACATGGAAACAGCCGAAGCTGCCCGAAAGCGCATCGGAGATCGCATCCACACCAACACCAGCTGGCAACGAAGAAAAGTTGATGTGATGGACAACATCATCCGAGCCAAACTGAACGTGTGTCCTGATGCAAAGAAAGCCCTCCTGGACTCAGAGGAAAGGGACATCATCGAGGACACTCCTCACAAGTTCTGGGGTCATGGGCATAACAGCACAGGAGAAAACATGCTGGGAAAGCTCTGGATGCTTTATCGGAAAAAAGCGAGACAGCATCCGACTCAAAAGATTAGAACCCAGCAATGGGCTACACAGAACCAACAACCAAGCTGCTATCGTTGTGGCGAGTACGGACACATGATTGAACAATGTCGTCAACCTGAAGCAATCGCCTGCTGGACCTGTGGCAAGCTTGGCCACAAGCGAAAGCACTGTCGCACCTACTAGGACTCCGGCCATGCTGTACAGGCCGCTGTTAATGCTCTCGCAGCTATGGCAGCAAACAAGAAAAGTGACTCTGTACAAGTTGACAATCAATCTCAAAATGACAATCTTGAAATAATAGAACTGTATGATGAAAATGTTACCAAATAATCAAGTATTAGTGCAATGCATAACTTAAATGAAAATCATGAAAATAGTTTAACAAATGATTCAGATGTAAATAATTTCACAAATGAACAAAATGATTATAGTGTACCGAACTTGCTAGAGAATGAAGAAACTGATGCAACTGTCCTAGAAAGTGTTAATGTACATGTTAGTCCTGAAATTAGTGAACCATGTGATGAAAGTGAAAATGAATTGGATATGAGTGTAATAAGTGATTTAACAGACTCAAATGCGACCATTATGGAAAATAGAACAGTTAATACATGTAATCACAATGATAGCTTGGTGGAAAATGTGAATAATGAAACCAAAAGATTGAAAGATATGCCTGAATGTAAATAGCCTTCGCCTAAAATTCAATGAAGTTAGGGAACTACTTGTGGATAGCAGATTTGAAGTATTAGTGTTGAGCGAAACTAAACTAGACTCCTCACATCACGATACATTGTATGAAATAGGAAATTACACTATGTATAGACAAGACAAACAATCAAATAGTGGGGGGATTGTTACATATTGTAAAAGTCCATGTCATTAAAGACTCCAATATAATGACATTTCCAAGTCCAAGCTGCTCATCTCCAAGTAAACAGCATAAAGTCAGAGTGACTTGAAAATGCAGACTTTCAACTGAGTCTCATCTCAGCTTGAAGCAAGTCAAGTTCTCCCAGTTCCAAAGTGGGCAGAGTCCAATGTGCAGTAAGCACAATATATGCTGGGTCCAAAGTGTACAAGTAATAACACAAGAGTGGTTTTGCTTCCTCAGCTGGCAAGATGAAACTCTGATATTTTTATTTTGCACAGGGTATATGTATTAAAGGTACAATTCATGCAGTTTCCCCCCAGCAGGGCTGAGAGGGAATTATCAACCAATCACAATACAGTAAACTCCACTGCTGCTGACCATTTGCTCAATTATCATTCACATTGTGTGGGGTGATACCTCCCCCAAACAGGGTTGCTACCAGCATCTTTGGCTGAGATCTGGCAGGGATTAGTGAAGCTAAGACAATGGAGCAAAAGTGGACCCCCTGCAGTGCTCTGCATTGTGCTGAGGCTATTTATAGCTCAAGTCACAATGGGCTATTGTACTGAGTGTCAACTTTGGCTTGGTCAGCAGTTTTGGAGGGAAAGTTTTGGAGGGAAAGTTAATTAGCTCCTCCCACAATTTAGGACTCAACAGTGAGGCATCTTAACAGGGCAATGCACTCACATAATACTGACAATAAATCAATATGAAGAACAAAATGAATAATACAATCTATCAATTGACAATTGGACATAAGCAATCAATCAATGACTTAATCAATCAATCAATGATATAGTCAATCAATTGATTAATAATACAGTCAATCAATTAATAATGTAATCAATACTAATAATATAATCAATGTTCCTTGCAGCAGGCTAATTAAGTATAAGGCTAAACATGAGTAATGAGAAAATAACTGACACATGTGAGCAGAGCAGTGACTAGCACATGGAAATGCTGGGAACACATAACAACTGCATTTAGGTCACACATGAGCAGAGGCCTGCATAGGGCAGGTGTAATGAAGAGCAAACAATATATTAAGCAATTGCTAGAGCAACAAAAACGCTCAAGGCAAGTGTAATGCAGAGTGCACACAATCAATGTACCTAACATAATTGTGCCTGACCTGTGTGTACATCCTTTGCTTAAGGCAAGTGTAATGAGGAGTGTACAATCACTGCACCTGACATACAATTCTAACTGACATGCATGTACATCCTTTGCCTAGGGCAAGTGTAACGAGGAGTGTACAATAATGCACCTGTCATATAATTCTAACTGACATATAATAAGTGGTTGCCAGGGGCTGCACTTTACAATATGTTTCAAAGAACATACCTTCAACTCGAGTAAATATAAACTCATGTAACAATGAAATAGAGTATATGCCAATTGAACTGAACTGTAAAGGTACTAAAATCTTATTATTAGGCATGTACAAAAACCCTAAAATGAAGCCCAATAATTTCAAACACTACTTTGAAAAACTCTGTGAAGAAGTCTTTGATATATATGAACACATTGTTATTATAGGAGACCTAAACTTCAACATGTTGCAAAATAATGTTCTGTCACAAATGTGCCCAACGCTAAATCTGACTAACATAATAACAGAACCAACTTGTCACAAATCAAACAATGCCACTCTTATAGATGTAATGCTAGTTACAAAAAGAAGGAAGTTCATCCGGGGCTTCTCTATAGATACTGGAATTAGTGATTTTCACAACCTTATAGGTGGAGTTTTAAGACAGCAACTACCTGCCCCAGCGAAAAAAGTAATCCAATACAGAAAGCTAAATAACATAGATTATAATACAGTTAACCAAGAACTGATGACTATGAACTCCGTACTAGGTTTAGCTGAATGTGATTCAAACGAGGCTTTCAATAGACTACACAAATCATTAATCTCATTGTTAGACAAACATGCTCCTAAAAAGGAAAAAGCAATAAAAAAGAATGATTTTCACTGTGTGAGTAAACGACTCAAAAAGGCAATACTTGTAAGAAATCAGTTCAGAAATAAGTTCTTTAAGCATAGAAGTAACCACTTCCTAGCTCAGTATAGAAAACATAGAAATGTAGTCACCATAATAAAGCGCGAGGAAATAAGGAAATATTTTGAAGAAAAGTGCAAGGGCAACACGAAAAATAAAGAATTTTGGAAAGCAATAAAACCTATCTTCTCTCAAAGCAAAACTAAACTAGATAACATACCACTTCAGGAAGGTGACAGAATGGTCACAGAATGTAAAGAAGTCTGTCAAATATTCAATAAATTTTTCAGTGAGATAGGCACTGATATTGGCAATACTGAAAATAATGAAAGACCTATAGAAGAAATATTTGAAACATATGCAAATCACCCTAGTGTAGAACTTATCTCTAAAAAGATAAACAAAACACACAGCAATGTAGAATTAGCACAGATATCTGAACGGGAGATAGAAAAAATTATTAGGGCGTTGTCTTCAAAGAAGGCTGCTGGATATGATGAGATCCCTGTAAAATTCATAAAAATGACAAAAATATATCTGATAGAGCCTTTAACAGTAATAGCTAATAAATGTATTCAAGAAAACATATTCCCAGATCACATGAAAATGGCCAACATATCTCCACTATATCAGAAAAAGAACAAGCTGGACAAAGATAATTATCGATCCGTAAATCTCTTGATAGCTCTCTCTAAAATTCTAGAAAAAGTCTTATCAAACCAAATTTATGAACACATGCAACCAATATTCCATGATTACTTATCTGGTTTTAGAAAAGGTCATGGTTGTCATGATATCCTAACTAGACTAGTGGAAGACTGGCGTGAAGCGTTGGACAACGGAAATACAGTAGGGGTTATAGCTATAGATCTCTCAAAATCATTCGACTGCATGCCACATGGTCTCCTTTTGGCCAAACTACATGCTTATGGCTTCAGTACAAATGTATGTACTTTACTAAAATCATACCTAGTGAATAGGAAGCAAAGAGTGAAAATAGGAAATACATGCTCTGAATGGATAAACAATAGAAAGGGGGTTCCCCAGGGATCAATTCTAGGGCCCTTGTTGTTCAATGTGTTTATAAATGACCTTCTCTATCATGATATAAGCTCTAAAGCATACAATTACGCTGATGACAACACATTTAGCTACAGTGATAAAGATGTAAATGCAATAAAAGTTAAACTTGAGGCGGACTGTGAAATTGCAATGAAATGGTTTCAGTTAAACAATATGAAAGCCAATGCTGATAAGTTTCAACTTATGTTCTTAAGTCGCAATCACTCAAATAATGAAATTGTTATAAATATTGGAAACTACTCTATACAGAGCTCCTCCTCAATTACTATTCTGGGAGTTGAATTCGACAAAAATTTTAACTTTGCCAATCATACAGATGAATTATGCAAACAGACAAGTAAACAACTAAATGCTTTAAAAAGGATTAAAAACTACTTTGATAAACAATGCAAGAGAGTATTGTATAACAGCTATATAAGTAGCAATTTTAACTACTGCCCAGTCGTATGGATGTTTGCAAACAGATCAAACTGAGAGAAACTTGAAAAAACTAATAAAAGAGCATTACGATTTGTTGCAAATGATAGCGAAACAAGAATATGATGACCTATGCAGAAATGAACAGCAACTAAATATATATAAAAGATGCATAAAAACTGTAGCAATCCAGATGTACAAAATTAAAAATCAAACAGCCCCAATATTCATGCAAAACCTCTTTGTCCGTAGGGAATCTCGGTACGAAATGAGAGACAATGATGTATATAATATTCCACGATTCAAAACTGTTACTTATGGAAAGAAAAGCTTCAGATACTATGGGGCAAAATTATGGTCGATTATACCTGTAGATATCAAAGATACAAACTCTCTTGTTAGTTTTAAATCTGCTCTTACACAATGGTTACAAAACTATGAAAATGTGTCAAATTTAGAATTTTTATAGAAGTGCATTATAATTATTATGTACACAAATGTATTGCCTTTGGGTGACTATGAACTGTATGGTGCTATATGCCAAAGGTACTAAATATGTATATATTACCAAGCTCTGTCATGTAGCCTTGATAAATATTACTTTGACCCTACTAGATAGGAACTGTATGTAGATTTTAGTTATTCATTTCAAATACTATTTGTTTTATTTTGATTTGATTTAATATACATTTCAACAGTATTATAGTCGTACAGAAGCGTAATGCTTGGATATCATGTAAAATGTGCTGTATATATGTGTATTTTATATGTATTCGGATTGTATACGACTCAAAATAAAATTTATCTATCTATCTATCTATCAATAGGAGTGGCCCAGATATGGAGAGGACAATTGTAAGGTATGGTGGACCATGGCACATTTGCAGTGGTGGCCTCATCTGGTAAATTTGCAGCGGTGGCCTCATCTGGTACAGTTGCAGTGGTGGCCTCATCTGGTACATTTGCAAAATATGGATTGCGAGCTTCCCGCCCGTAAGTAATTAAAATTTCATGTTTTACCTTTAATGAAAATATCAGTTTTTTATTGGCCTTTTTTTTTTTCTTTTATTATTATTTAAACAAAAACAATAAAAAAAATCAGAACACAGCACTAAGCAATAAAAATGTTGGTCTCAACTACCAGTTTAATTTAATAGTGAGATGGTTTACAGCTACACAAAACCCATTGTATAAACTATTACACAACTACTCATTGGTCGTGGATTGGTGAAAAAATGTTAATTCGGATCACTGATCTTTGCATTATTACATATAGCTCCAACTATGTATGCGGGCTATCGCTAAGAAAAAGGAGAAACATGTTTGTTAATTTAAATGTTTTATTTATCAAATTAACAATCACAGGAACACAAATGATTATTACGATCATTGCGTTGCATATGTATATAGAATCATCATTAAAAAGTATCACAACATGAAAAATCTGCAATAATAAAACATAGTTTAGTACAGAACAGTATTAAATATATATAGTATACAATACAAAACAGTACAGTCCAGTACAAAAATACACCATCCAAGTAATAACGATACATTTACACCATCCCAAATTGATTGGTTTACAATTAGAAAAATCTACCAATTGATTTGAGACTGAAAATGAGAGTGATGGTTGCTCCGGCCAAGATGGAAATGGTTGGAATAGCGGCTGTGGGTGCTCCTGATGCTGCAATAATAATAATAAAAATATAATATATTTCCTGCATAGATGAAAGAGATCATATATATAGCTTAATCATGTAAGATTTAGCCTTTAACTGTCAGCAACTTTATTGTCGCTACATATTGTATCTATCGCTTGCAATAAAGTTCGAATTAAAATTGAATCAAATGATAACAAACAAATACGAAATGAGACCTTGGATACAAATAATGGGAATTGACTAGGAACACTTGTAACATGGCTCAAAAGTCGTTTTAATTGTTGCAAATAGGTTTTTCAGTTCATTACAAAGTTCATGCTCTGCTTGATCCATTAGGCATGCGTGCAGTGCTGCCATAATTCCATATTAAAGATAGTGAAAGTAGAATAATTTGTGACTCAAAGGACTTACTGAACATCAAGCAAATTTCCTGCGATACTGTGAAAGTGGCTGAAATCAAAATATCAGCCAGACGGTCGAAGTTAAATTCAGTCGCCTCGTTGATCTTTGGCACAACACATTTCTTAGCAATTTTTTTGGCCGCTTGCTGCACTTCTTTGACTACTCTGCAAGAAAAATAAATAAATATTGAGTACCCGTATAGCATGACAAAGTTGGGCCAAGAATGGCTGTGATTAGGCTGTGACTTAAAGGCTGTGATTAGTTAGATAATATAGGCTTATGCAATGAAGTGCATTCAAGTTCACTTTGTAAGAGGTCACAATTGTTTTGAATACCTGGTCATCCAAATGTTAATGCACTTTTGATTAAAGCTGACTTTAGAAAATAGATAGATATGGAAAGTGCAGCCCTCCAAGGCAAGTTGTTGCCACTAATGAGTTGATTGATGAGGTGAGAGGGAGGAGGAGTCCACCCATGTTACACATTCACCCCATGGGTGGGATCTTTTACTTGCCTCAGCATAGACACTGAGTAGGGACCACCAATTTAACATCTCATCTGAATGATATCTTCCTGGGATGATGCTATTGAAAGGTGCTCTTGAAAGGTGCCCGGGCCTTGGATTGAACCCGGGTCCTTCAGAGGAGCGGGCGAATGTCTTACCACTTATTGCGTGCAAACAATGTGGTTTGCTTCCTTGTCCTTAAATCGATTCTAAAAATCACTCAAGCAAGGTAAACTGACGTCAGAAGACAATGTTTAAACACGATTTGGCTGCACTTTAATCCTTGCATTTGGCAGTAAAAGCTGTTATTTCCTAACATTATGTTGGAACAGATTTTTATCGTAATTTTCGAGAACAGTTGAGTAGCGGTCACTTACTTGCATCTAGAATTTTCCTTGGCTTTCTTGACTTCTAAATTCACGTCCTTGGCACATTCACCTGCGACAAAATGTTATGCATTTTATAGATTTATCTGAAGGATTGCTGCACGCTTAAGGAAATTAGAAACTTATGAAACATTATTACATTTTAATTTATAAAAAGAAAGACAGCAACAATGCACGGGTGACATAGATTTCGTACATTCAATATTCATTTTAGAAATTTATCTGACGCTGCAATCGATATATTTTGATGTTTAGATTTAATAAATGAATTGTTGAATTTTATCAGGCGCAACATGTCAGATGGGCCGGATGTTGGTTTGACTATCATTCCGATGAGCTACAGTTGGTTTAATTAAAAACGGCCTGTCAAATTAAACCCAGACAAAGCCAGACAACTTCTGCGCTACACAATGCTGCTACCTGCCACTGAACAGAACTGTCTGGCTATAGCTGGCTACTCAAAACCAGATCTAAAAGTATTTGATGAATAAGTTGAGAGTTACACATATTTGTCTTTTTTTTTCTTTATTGAAAACATGTATGTCTATTCTACATTTATATTTATGATATATCAGAAAACTGTCATACAATTACCAAGGTTTATATTTTTTTCAGTGGTGGTAGATGTAAGCCGACTATAAGCTAGGTGTACACAGAAGCAGCTGGCTTTAGCCAGTTATAGCTACATCTAGGAATAGGTTGCTACAGCTGTCTAGAGTTGACCATATCTTATGAAACTAACTGTATGTAATGCCGATGCGACATGTAATATGGGTATTAAAATATAAATATAAATTGTTATTTATAAGTAATATTGGTAAAAATGTACTTACACCCGCCGTTGACCAATGACTGGACGACATCTGCAACGAATCTTGCATCATTCTCAATAGTGGAGAAGTCCTCAATAAATGCAGATGCAAGGCAAGAGCCACAGAACTCCACTGCTTCAAGCAAACCTGACAGGTCCCTGTTAGATTTTGACAAACATTTGCATGAATTATTGAATTTACACAGTAAATTATTATCTTCCCAATAGTATAGTGTCATTGTAAAGAATTTCACTATATATTATGACGATATTCATATTCATTGATGAGTGTTTATTAAAATCAGTCATAAAGTGCACCAATATCCGCTAACCTTGGGCTGATGCCCGCTAACTTTGCGCTGATGCTAGGCTGATTGATTTAGCATGTTATCTGGGCATAAAGGATTACGTAATGGGGGTTTAGTTAGAATTTTCTTTTCATATATAACTAAACTAAAACGTGCTATAATTCAGTGAATCTGGAAAATCTTAAAGTTCTATTATTTTACATTGGTAAGTGGTTATGAAAATGTCAGAAATCCATTCTATATATAGCAAGCTAGCTCTTGGATGTCACGTGACATCGATCTCAAGTTGGCAATTAGATCCTGGGCTGATATCAAGCCAATGTGACACTTTGTCTTGTATCTTACTTGAATAATAATCACTTACTCGCAAAATTTGTCCATGTCGTCCAGAGGGAAGTTGGGAGCTTGGAGAGCAGTTCCGAAGTATCCGAGACAGAGGAAGAGGTCACTAAAATCACAATCTGGAATTGTCCAAAGTAAATGTATGACCTCCTTTGGGAACGAAGTTGTTGAATCCAAACATGTCAAAGACACAAATATCACCATTCCTTTCAAACAATTTATGAAAAGCCAAATGGTTTAGACAAAATCTCCCCATAAGGTACTTTAACATTGTCACCTCTACGTTGTCATTCATTACAGTCGACTTGAAGTCTTCAGTGGTAAATGAATAACTTATATTAATGGTTTTGAATATGAAAAATATTACATGTTACAAGAGCCCTCTCCTAACCATCCTTCATCCTAAAGATTTTATTTTCCTTTTCACCTTTCATAGAATTATCACAAAGAAGGAGGCTATGGTGTAATTTGCAGCGACAATGTAGATAATTAAGCAGTCATACACTTTGCAATTTGTAGGTAATTAAGCGATCATTTACTTTACAATTTGTTGGGTAACTAAGAGGTCAAACACTTTACAATTCGTAGGTAATTAAGTGGTCATACACTTTACGATTTGCAGGTAATTAAGCGATCATACACTTTACAATTTGCAGGTAATTAAGCGATCATACACTTTACAATTTGTAGGTAATTAAGTGGTCATACACTTTACAATTCATAGGTAATTAGGTGGTCATACACTTTACAATTTGCAGGTAATTAAGTGGTCATACACTTTACAATTCATAGGTAATTAGGTGGTCATACACTTTACAATTTGCAGGTAATTAAGTGGTCATACACTTTACGATTTGCAGGTAATTAAGCGATCATACACTTTACAATTTGCAGGTAATTAAGCGATCATACACTTTACAATTTGTAGGTAATTAAGTGGTCATACACTTTACAATTCATAGGTAATTAGGTGGTCATACACTTTACAATTTGCAGGTAATTAAACGGTCATACACTTTACAATTCATAGGTAATTAGGTGGTCATACACTTAACAATTTGTAGCTATAGAGGCAAGTACATAAAACTCACCAGAGCGCTGGCCTCTCTGTGGGCACTGTAGATTGACTTCATCCTGGACCTGCTTGACAGCTGGGACAAGGGCCATCCTCACATCAGTCGAACAAGGATTGCCTTCACCATCTTTGATGCATTTCAACAGGATTTTCTCCACTTCTGGTTTGTTGCTGTTCAAAAAAGAAGTTCATGTTTTTATTTTTTTTTATTCATAAACGGTCATACACTTTACAATTTATAGGTAATTAGGTGGTCATACACTTTACAATTCATAGGTAATTAGGTGGTCATACACTTAACAATTTCAAAGAAAATTGTGAGAGTAAATAATAATGTGGATTTACACATCTACAATAACTGTCAAAAGCAAAAGCACTCAAAGAAAGTATTATTTTCAAGGGTGGTTGGGTGATTAGGGCTTTACGTCCTGTATTTTTGCACCTGATGGGATAATTAGGACAGGCAGAGACCATGGCAATGAGACGAAGGATGAAATAGCCATCCAACTTAGGCTCGACCGGGATTCGAACCCCGGGACCCAGCGGTTGGAAGCCCAGAGCACTACCTCTGAGCTAGGCCCCCGCCAGTATTATTTTCAAAATCAATCGCCATGGAAATGCTTGTTTCTGATTATCTAATTGAGCGTATATTTGAATTACTAGCGCTTTATTTTGGAACCTATTTTGGCAATTATTGACTTAATATTTTTTCATGTGAAAGGCCAAATGGTGCGATACTTACTTGCACAAGAAGGAGGAATTCGTCAAAACTGCGTTAATTTCTTGCTTGCTAATTTCAACATTGCAGTATGAGTAGGCTGAAAGATGAAGAAAAAAAACCCCGCTACCGATTAGTAGAACGATTTTACAGTGGTGGAAATTGAGGTTTCCATTCCAGAAATCTTGCATTATCCTAATTTGTTGCCTAATTGTGTTAACATTTCTGTATATGACTAATATAGTTTTTACAACAACATGTGTCAATTAATGGTGTGCAGTAATATTTTCAACGACTTTACTAACATATTGGAAGTATATTTAATATCTAAGTTATATATTGATGGTTATGTTGAAACTATATTAATTATAGATAAATTTAGCCACCAAATAAATAGACAAATGACTAAATATAGAAAAAAAGAAAAGAAAAAAAAGAAAGAAAGAAAAAACAGAAAGAAAGAAAGAGAAAAAGGATGGAGAAAGTACTTTAAGAAGAAAGAGAAAGAAAAGACTGAAAGAATGAAAGAAAGAAAAAAGAATCTGAAGAAATAAAGAAATTACCAGCTTACCTCTGACAAAGAGCAACGTGAAAGACACAAGCTTCAAAAATGCCATCTTGTACGTGGGTGAATGGTCTCTTAGGGGCAGTCAGTTCTTCAGCTGTTGAAGTCTCCACTAACAATCACTGCAGGACTGCTGAGATGCTGTGGCTACAGTTGCAACTCTCTCTGCTTATATAGCAACTGAAGGGTCATTTCAACCAATCACAAGATGTTTACAAGATATCTTTCAGTCAAAATTCCTTCAACTGGAAAGGTTTTTGACTTCTCGAGAAGAAAAATTGGTTTTGAAGCATTGTGCAACTGTCACCATAGTTATATAATGTGGATGAAATTTGATTGATAGCATAGGCCAAAGAACTTGCAAAGAGTTCATGGCTATAAAATTTATAGAAAAAAAGTTGAAAAAATCAAATTCTAGATAAATTATATTTGAAATGGAAATCTCAAATTTATCAATTTCGATTACGATATATTTTCCTATATAAGAAGCCGAATCGGGCCGACGTTTATGCACCGACGTTGTCCAATTAATTTGTCTTAATGTTTCTTTGTCTTTCCTTAACAACAAATAATTAAGAGAACACGCCAGTCAACTTAATAAACGTATTTTCTAGATGGAGAATGGGTTTGGGGTTCTCTTTATTATTTGTTGGGGTAGGATGTGTTTTCTCTCCCATAACAACAAGTCACCATATATTGCCTCAACAATACGTTATCCATTAGCCTATGTTGTACATTTTGGTAAATGGTAAATAATTATGTCAATTGAAGTGAACGCCAATGACTTATATGAGCATTATTAAAATCCTTTCAACGAACAGCCTTCCTGTCTGTAGTGCATAATATCATAATAAAAAAATGATTAAAATCAATATATGTTTGAAAAAGTAATTCTGTCAGTAATAGTAACATTGGAAAACATTGTCTTGTAGAGCATATTGTGTTGCCGCTCAGTGTGTCTAATTTTCTAGTTTATTCATGTGAACCTTAAAGTCAAATTGACGATTTTATCACGTTTTGCTAATTGTAAGTGTGTGTGTGTGTGTGATTAGGGCTTTGCGTTCGGTATTTCTGCACCTGATGGGCTAATTAGGACAGGCAGAGACCATGGCAATGAGACGAAGAAGGAAACAGCCATCCAACTTAGGCTCGACCGGGGAATCGAACCCGGGACCCAGCAGTTGGAAGCCCAGAGCGCTACCTCTGAGCTAGGCTCTTGCTAATTGTAAGTAAAAAAATTATTGGTAACAATCTAATGAATATGTTTTGGACATAATATTATTTCTTTATACTTTTAAATTAAAGCAGTGTATTTTAGATAATTCGCATGTAGGCACACCATAATTGCACGTTTCTTTCGAATCAAGCTGCAGGATACAAACGATAATAAAATCATCCTTTTAAAGAAAAACCTGTTCAGCACAAAAAAAAAAAAAAAAAAGAAAACGTTCATTCATAAGGCAGGTTTTTTATTATCAAATGATATACCATTTTTGCATTACAAACAATTGAAATTGATATTTAATATCAAATCCATCCGGTGCACTCTCTGCTGATTGGGGTCGACGCTCGCTTCACTTGTGACCAAAGAGTGGAGGGACAATTGGAGATAGAATAAACAATATATTTGATTCCAAATGCAAAACAATGAATTTAAAATTGAAAAGAGAGAGAGAGAGAAGAGAGAGCGAGAGAGAGAGAAAGAGAGAGAGAGAAAGAGAGAGAGAGAAAATACTTATCTTGTCAAAAAATATATTTTTGCTAAATCGTCAAAATTATGGTTAGATTTATCAGCTGGTCGACAATTAAGCATTTTCTCAGTACTGCCATGCATGTAGAGCTGCAGCTGGTAGGTTAGGATTTGATGAGATAGAGATATGATAAATCTTAATTATCAAAATTAGATTTTTTATGGATGAAATATCAATTTTCAGGGTGTATTAAAGAAAAAACATTATTATCCAGAATTTAAATAATGTGCATGCTAAAATGGGTGGAGCATCTCGCTGGCCTTATGCAGAAAACCTAGTCTGATACTGATAGATCAGCTACGACTTCGGTTTAATAATGAAGGTCATATCTACTGGAAACAATTGTCTGATTAATTGTTTTATGAGAGACGATGAGTTAGGACTTCAAGGCTTCAGACATTATGAAATTGATCAATTTATCTATACTGCAATGATTTGTCCACCCTATTGTGCTAACTTGTGTACGAAATAAATAAATAAATATATATTTATACGAAATAAATAAATAAATAAATATATTTATATATATATATATATATATATATATAGTCCAAAATGAATGAATATGATAAGTAAGGCAAAGTAGATCACTGAACTTAGGCAAAGTAGATCACTGAACTTAGGCAAAGTAGATCACTGAACGTGAGCCCTCATTCATAAGTCATTGAACTTCAGCCTGGCAAGCAGGATTTTGTCATGATGGGGGACTCAGTTGACTGAACATTTCTCCATGGTTGAAAAATTCTTTATATGCAATAACAACCCTTCGTAAGACCCATGTCATTATTCAGGACCTCAAACAACAAAGAGCAATGGGTCGTTGTTTTATTATGGCATTTCATGTGATGTTTACGGAAAAATAAACGAAATACTAACTTGTAAAAACGGAATACTAAATTGTAAAAACAAAATACTAAATTGTAAAAATAGAATACCAAATTGAAAAGACGAAATATTAAATTGTAAAAAGGAATTACTAATTGTACAAACAATGTAATAATTGCAGAAACAAACAACACACTAAATTGCATAAACCATTAGTAAATTTTACAAACGATATAAAACATTGTTTAAACAATTTAGTACATTGTACAAACAATGTAATGAATCATATGCAGTTTATTTGAATCTGTGTTAGTTTAGCCTGCAATTTTAGGCCAAACATTGATGATATCAGGAAGGATGACTTACTCAATTGTCCCTTTAATCTAGGAAGGATCAATTATCCTAATATTAACTGGTTATCAGGGCCAAATAGATTGCAATATGGCCCAAATAAAACCGGCCAATACTTTTTTTTTATTCTACCTTCCATGCGCTAAACAACTTTAGATACCTCAATCAGCCAATTTATTGATATTCAGGGTCTGCCTATATTAGGTAAAAGTATGGACTCATATATATTGGTGTCTGCAAGTATATGATATCTTCATTCACAGCATAAAACTGTACAATATTAAAACAATAAAAAATATCAAATCAATAATTATATAAACAAAAAACAAACAAAAATTACTCATAAGTACCTCCTGGGTGTTAAAACCATTTGACAATTAGCAATTAGCATGGAACAAGATATCATTTAAATATGAACATGGTGCAACAAAAGTCTGCAACCCATAATAAACCCAACTACAAGAAGGGAAGGGAAGGGAAGGGAAGGGAAGGGAAGATTTTTTATTTTGAAGATATTTTACATGGGTAAAACGCTTGTATTAATATATTTTGACAACAACTGCAAGGCAAACAACACTTAATCCAAACACTTTTGGGAAATATTGAAACCTTTCATGACAAACAAAATAAAATCCAGCAATCAAAGTATAACCCTATGTGAAGATAACTCTATAATAAGTAACCCTTCAGATGTATTTAGTATTTTAATGAATATTTCATGAATGTAACTCAAGATCTGAATGAATCAGAAAGTAAACAAAATGTCAGCTGAACAGGTTATTGACCGCTACAAAGATCATCCAAGCATCCATGAACAAGTTTGCTTTACACCTGTCACACAAATGACCACTGAAGAGAAACTATAGCAGTTGAAAACAAACAAAGCATGTGGCTTTGATAATATCTCTCAGAAGTTTCTGAAAATAGATGCTAATAGCTTAAGTAATACTCAAACACCAATCATAAACAAAAGCATAAACACAAACATATTCCCAGACTACAATAAAAGAGCAGAGGTTACCCACTGTAAAAAAGTCAGATCAGTTAGCAAAGAAAAATTATAGGCCCCTCAGTGTCCTCACTTCCACTACTAAGTTATTTGAGGGTTTAATTTCTGACTAGATCCTTGAATCAGTTTCTCCTCATTTATCAGCTGACCTTTCAACCTACAGAAAAGCTTATAGTTGTAATAATGTTCTCGTGAAATTTATTGGAAAAAGGCTCTGGACAACAATTGTCATGTAGGTTGTATACTAATTGATCTATCGAATTGTTTTAAACAGTCTACCTCATGGTTTATTAATTGCTAAACTCCGTGCCTATGGTGCATCTTCAGAAGCATGTTCTTGAGAGATAATTATAAGCTTGTAAAGCCAACATACAACACAATGCAGTATGGTTTTAGATGTATTTCATAGCAAGGTGCTACAGTATGGAATGAACTACCCATTGAAATAAAAGAGATAGATGACTTTGTTGTATTCAAAAGATTGTTAAGAAGCTGTAATTACCTCGAAAATTGTGAATGTGGATCTTGTATTATTTGTAAATCAAACTTACATCTTATATTACCATTTATTGCCATTTTCATCATATATATAGACTTCATTTTGTTTTCTGTTATTTTATTTTCAGTAAAAAGCTTTATAGCTTATTTTATTGTGGTCAATCATCACCGACTTTAAAAAGCTTATCTTATCTTATACCTTTTTTTGTGAGTCCTGTTGCGGGTGTGTCGCTCATGGCCAATCAGAGCCAGAGGCGTGCAATGGAGTGACCACTGCTTCACTGGTAACAACAGGAGCATCACTGGGCTCCAACAGGTACTTTGGAAAAATCTCCTACAAGAGGTGCCTCTCTCAGAGGTTCCAAATGGGTTTCCTCTTCTATGTTAACTATCTTTTCAATAGTCACAGCTAATACCCCTAACAGCAAAAGGCCTCACTGGGTGCATTTTGACAGTTTTGAGACAGACTCTTCAATATAGTTTAAGCGTTCCGAAGGAAAGCCTCTCCTATGATGAAGAATTTTTAAGGCTCAGGCTTGCTTACGGAAAGTTTCACCACATAAAAAGATCAAATAGACCTGAAGCCTTGTGTGAAATAAAATTTGGAAAAGTGTGTAAATTAGTACCCATCTTTGACGCTCGTTTCAACTATTGTCATAGTATAAATAGAGGTTACAGTGACAGGGTGTCAGTGGATGGGTATGCAGTACAAATCAACATTACTCGTCATAATCTTTTACATTTACACCAATTTCCTTTGATTACATTTGCTTCCACATTAAATTTATTACATTTGCAACTGTAATCTTCCCTAAAGCGGCATTTCATTAAGCCTTTGGGAAGAGTGGCTTTATTCAATAAATTCAACAATAAAACTCAATCAGGGACAGGCAGGTACATCCCTGGGGTGTTAATATAATGGCAGTGTAACGATGGTTGTCATACAGATCCAATGCTGCATGAAAATAGTATTTGTACAACAATTGAGACAAAAAATCTTTGCTACATATTGGTAAATATTTTATCACACAATGCACTGACAACTTTGATGTTTCCATGAAATTACATACTACAGTAGTTACCTTGCTCACGCGTCAAGCCAATATGAGCATGACTAATTTTTTGCCTTTTGCATGAGCTCTGCTGAACTTGTAGCATTCTGGGAAAAAGTTGTTCTGAAAAGTGATGATTATTTAAAATTTGTTTATCTTATGCTAACTTCATTTTTTTAAGCATTGCTGAATTGATGTTGTCGTTCTGAAAAGTGATGATTATTTAAAATTTGTTTATCGTATACTAACTTCATTTTTTAAGCATTGCTGAATTGGTGTTAGTTGTATATCATTTGTATATTATATCTATAAGTTTTTAGTGATGGTACTAGCCATCTCCAATACTTTTCAATAAATAGATAAATAAATATTCCAACTGGAATAAGATAAGATAAGATCAGATAAGATAGATAAGATAGATAAGATAAAACTTTAATACCAGTCGGAGGTGTAAAACAAACAATAGAACATAAGCTATAAAGCTTTTAGCTGACTGATAAAATAGCAATAAGTGGTGGTGGATTAGGGCTTTACATCCTGTATTTCTGCACCTGATGGGCTAAATAGGACAGGTAGGGACCATGGCAATGAGACGAAGGATGAAACAGCCATAATTACAATAACATTGGACAACTGTATAGCATCATGCAATTTACCATCAAGGAGACTGTGGTCTGTCAATTGTTATAATGTGATTAATTATCCAAATATGCCACTTGTGGCTCATAATTCATGCTTGAAGATGAAAGCTATGACAATCAACGCATTTGATGGAATATTCATAAGTATCTGCATTACCTTATTAGGGTGAAAGGGATTCAGCTCAGCTACAGGTCAGTGCGGTTGAAATATAAATAATGGTAAAAGAAGTGCAAAATAATTCTTTACAAATGAAATTATAACGCAATCTTTCATGTTATGTCCTACAAGATTTATTTTATTTCCCTTGTTGACAAATGGTCTCATTCCAGAATGCTGATGACGTTGATGTGCTGCAGTAAGTCGAACTTTTGTGTTTTTAGGTCAAAATCATCTCTGATACCATGTCATACTTTTCCCCTTGTATTCTTCTCTTCCACAACTCAATCGTGGTCACACTTCAGCAGATAGATATAGCGGCACAGGAAAGAAAATCCACTTTCCTGAACATTCCTGTTCAATTCAAACTGATAGACTTACTGATACACTTACTTTAGTCCAATCGTGTGAAACAAAATTAGGGTTGAGATTTAACTTGATTTTCAGGATAAGTCCGGTACATAAGGCCTAAGATGTGACCTGCAAGTTGACCGGCTAAAAACTATTTCACCTTGCGCGAAATTTTCTGAAATTAAAAAAAATAACACTCATTTTGCTCTATTTTAGGGCTTTGTTGACCAAAAAGGATTTCACCGTGTGCTAAAATATGGCTACCTTGGCAACAGATTTTATGCCAAGTTTGTCATTTTTATGGCCATAACTATATCAAAGTGGATGTGTTCATGGCAACTTTTGGAAGGTACAATTAAATCTCTACAGCCATGGCTTTCCTCTCTGGTTCCCTGAGTGAAGAAACACTCAGGTTGGGTCTGGCGAATTCTTTGATCTGATTGGTTGATATCCAGCATCCACACATTGTGACATCACCTTCCGATGACAGACCCAACCTGTCTCCTTAAAACAGAAACAAGTCAGTGGATTTCAGAGGAAATTTGTCACTTGACGTGCAACATATTGACTTAGATATTCCACATCAAAATGTTGTACGTCAAGGGACTAATTTTAAAAATCATGACTTTGGAGTAGAACATGAGGAATAGTTGTGTTGTGAGTCTTTCTGCTTAATGAGTTTCAGTTGAAATTGCTGACATATTGTGTCATAAAGGTGGGTGAATACCATTCATTGTCAAATACCATGAATTTAACAGAAAAAAAAACTACATGTAGGCCTATTGTCAAGATGTGAGGGTCTGCATGGGCCTTTGCTTTTATATTACGCTATACCTGTCTCTGCTTGGGACCCTTAACTCTTCAGGGTCCCTGGAAACTGAATTGATCTACTTTTAAGAAATCACTACGCATGTAAAACATATTGCCGGCCACACAAATAGTTCAATGTTCACCACTCTAGATTGCTTCGTAAACAGCGTATAATATCCTAATTTCGGTGGTTTTGTATTCCTTGAGAAATATTGAGCAAATTTGAATCGATGACCATAGGTCAAAACTGCCTGTGTTAGTCGTACGAGACATTTGGTGAGTTGCTCTAAAGGGAAATCTATACATGCTCGTGCTGCTGCAATTTCTAACCGAAAGACGATGCTTGTCCGTGCGTAGCACTGGTCTTTCTAATAACGCATGCAAAGCATCAAGGAATAAGGTAAAAAAAGGATCGTTGAATAAGCGTCACAACGGCGTTAACACCCTTGTTTAGTGACATTCACGAAAGTAGTAGGTCATGCAGCTGGTAGAATTCTCGTCTCAAACTGTGAAATTTTGTCTCGTTGATATAGTTTGGGGAAGAGAAAGATCTGCACCAGTTTTCCAGTGAGTGGCTTTTTGCAATAAAGAAAATGTTAGTAGGAATCGCACTACTTCAAGTGCAGACGACGCACATAGACATTTCCCTCTCTGTTTCTGGGGAGCGGCAAATCGGTTATGAGAAAGGCCTGTGCTTTGCACCTGATCGTAGTGCCACCTTTCGAAGAAACTGCGCGCTGCTCGCCTAGTATTCTTATTTGACCACGGTTGAGTTGTGCGTAAGTAAATGTTTCGCACAATGTATTGCTTCTTTACTCTGTTTTATAACTATAAAGGTGTACCAAGATGGCTTTCCAGATGACGTTGAGCTGATGTTATCTGGGTACTTGTGACTTCCTATGCGTTTATTACAATTTTGAAATTTTAAAATGTGTGAAATTACACAATGATGCTTTAGTTTGAAATTTTAAAATGTGTGAAATTACACAATGATGCAATTTAGTTTCAGTCGTGTCAGTCGTGTCGGGAGCATTTCATGCGAAGGACAACTACCATGCATGTGTCGTCAATGGATCCACTGGACTGTATGACCAAGGGCTGCAAGTGCCTGATGTGACCACTGGCATCGATAATGACTTCGTTAGGGCTACAGTGTCATCATCTACTTTGAAGAGCAGGAATTTCAATAGGAGCAGCTCTTTGCCACAACACGTGAAGCTGTTTGATCCTCTTCAGAGTCTAGTTCTACAAAGTGTAAAAGATGTCGTGGTCATCACTGACATGATTTTTGTTGCATATTTGGTTGCTGGAACTAACCTATGGGTTACGGGATACTACCTCAATAATGGTACTTGGTTCAACATGACATTGCCCGGTGGATTTGGAACAACATTAATGTTGGACCAGAATAAAACGAATTTCATCTGCATGGAATTCATTAATCATACAAATTGTGGCAAGAATGGACTGCCAGATACATCCCAAAAGTCTGATCCTCTAGTTATTACTGAAATACACATATCAGGATCTATTTTAATTAGAGATGCGACAAATGCATATGGATATTATGGGCTTTCTGGGAATGAATACAGAATCAGTGGAACCCTGTTCAAATGCAACAAAATTGGTAGTAAATCTTGATTAAATTTCTTCAATAAATCTTTGTGATTTAGACTATTTATTATTTTCTTCAATTTCTTCTTTTTGTCTGACTTTATTTTCAGATATTAATATTACAACACACTTTGTGTACAATGATCAACCTGACAAAACAAAATGGCTGCTAGTGGACACCCCGCTGTTGGTTGATGGTTCAACCAGCCATTTTGTCCACTTTGAGAAGTCCAACATCACAAACGCCCGGATGCAGATAACTCCAAAGGTTCTTACGACTGGTCCGAATCAAATATCTTGTCAGTTGGTTCAGAACATATCGGTTGTCATCGGCATTGCTAAGCAAAGCATGTGCGCTGCATGGGAAGTTTACAGTATGACAGAAGACGCATCGTGCACTTATGCGAAGTGCCAATGGCAAAGGTATATAATCGATGGCGAAATGCAGTTTTGTTTGTACTCATGTCCAACGTCGACCAAATGGCAGATGCTGTGGGACAAATTCACATATCCCACAGATGAAGGCATCATATCGGAAGTGGTAGTGTCGACTAGCAATTGGTGAGACAAAAATCTGTTGATTGTTCAAAGCAGAGATGGAAATGGTCCTCCATAACACATTGGAATATATTAACCCCTACTTATCCTACCATAAATTTGATGATATGAAGCTGCAAAGTAATTTCATGCACGTGTCTGTAGATTACAGACTGTAAGTCAACTTGAATGACAATATTTTTATTTGAAAAATTTAACTGAAAATCTCTGAAATTACTTTCAAGTGATTGTTTAATATATAAAATGTCATTATGAGTGTGTGACACTGTGTATCCCATTGGTCTAAATTATGGTGATAAAATTACCTACAATTACAATTGCGTTATTGTGATTTTCTCTCCGAAATTTACGAAGAAATTTACCAAAAAGTTAGTAATTCGCGACATATTTTACTTGTATAATTGGCTAATCACGAAGTATCGACCTATTTCTTCGAAAATATCACAACTGTAAATAGCACCAGGGCGGTCAAGTTTGCCAGTTTGGGTGACCTACTTTTTTCTTGGACAGTGCACGTGGATAGACAGGTATGTTACAGTATCACGAGAATGTAAACAAATATGCATTTAGCTTGATAATGAGGCTAGTCTAGTTGCTGACACTATATGATTTTGCAGTTTAATAGAATACACATAATTATAAATACATGTACGTACGTATAACCAGAAAAATAAGCTGCCAGGATGTCTCTTTTATGCAATAGTGCTTGCATAACCAACCATGATGGAGGCAGGAGTATAGGCTCTTAGCTCCATGGTAGAACTCTAAACATTTAAAACTGTATGTTGTCATTATATTGTTTCAACCCATTAACTCATAAATAAAGTGTATGTGTGTTACAATATAATAGGTATAAGCTATAAAAATTATATTTGTTTGTTGTTGTTCCATGTTTTTTTTTAACATGTCACGACTGTGATTTTACTTTATGATTCTGTAGACTTATAATTTTGCAAAAACATTGGGAATATGTTTCCTTTTTGGGCGTCCATTAGTATTTGGGGAGCTGCTTATCATACATACATCCAGATGATTGTGATAGCGCGCTAGGCTTCCAACCACTGGGTCCCAGGTTCAATTCCCAGTCGAGCCTATGTTGGATGGCTGTTTCATCCTTCGTCTCATTGCCATGGTTCCTGCCCATCTTAATTAGCCAAATAGGTGCAGAAATACAGGATGTAAAGCCCTAATCCACCCACCCACCACCATCTAGATGATTGATACTTTCCAGTGCTTATGGAGGATAACTACTGTATACAGAGTATCAATCGGATATGTACTAATTTGTATTTCATACGTATTGTGTGAGGTATACAAAATGGCCAAACGAGTTGGGCCCAAAATATAATCATGGTGGCCCTGTTGGTGAGGTGGTCTTAATTCTGAGTTTATTACAATGATAAGATTGGAGTTGGGTGCAAACTTTTTTTCCCCAATTATTTCCATTATTGGCCAACGTCACGTGACGCCAATGTCAAACCAACATAACATCTGGTTAGTTGATCTTAATAATAAAATGGTACTTTTGAGCTCTCTAGAATATTTCCAATCTGGGTCTATTTTGACTTTTATTCAGAGCAATATTATGGCTGACTCAGAGGCTAGTGGAGAGAGGTTGATGAGACCTGATGGGTCAGTTGTGGAATACTCTTATATGGGAGACTCTGGCCTCAGGGTGTCCAACATCTGTTTGGGAACTTCTACATTTGGGGACCAGTCCCATGACGTATGTATAACAATGCATGTGAATAGTTCCTGACTTTGATCTTTCATTTCTGCTGTCATGTATGTCTAAGCTTATTATACTGTTATTCAATAAGTATGCACACAAATAGGAACCGAAAATAATATTTATGTCTTAACTTATACTCTGGGCTATTATGCAATGTGCTAAAACACATTTTAAAAGGTAGCTTGTTCACACAAGATAATGTAATATATGAGTTTGAACTAAACCATATAGTATTTGTTGTGAATTATATCAGGTCACAACATGAGTTGTGTGGCTTAGGCAATTCCTGGTGCAACTAGCTCCATCTATAAAAATGCTACTTGGGTTCATCATGCCTTGAGAGACCTCTATTGCTAATGAAAGTTATATATAGTTGACCCAATTAATGCTCAAGAGGAAGTGACCCAGTTAACTGTAGTTCAAATATTTGTCATTCACATGCTGCTCACCAAAGAAAAAAGTCGTGAAGTTTATGATATGTCAAAGTCAAACCGGTCACTAAACTAGCACTACACGCCACACGATAATACTGATAATGTTACAATACTGACATCGCGTGAATAAAGTGTGGCAAAATACAACCTCAATGGTATTTATATATCAAGTAATCAAAACGTATTAATAGATGAATCTATGATGATTTATTATCTGTGTATCAATGAATAATATTTTGCAGATTGGCAGACCAGCCAGTGATGATGCAGAATCAGTGAGAATTTTGGACAAATATGTTGAACTTGGTGGGAATTTTATTGACACTTCTGACCTATACAGCCATGGTGGGTCAGAAAAACTTATTGGCAACTGGTTACAAGGGTAAATTTTGACATTTTTGCAAATCTTTGAAGTTATAGTTACAATGGATTTAAAGAAAATTATATATATACTTTTTTTTATTATTTTGCTATTTCATGAAGAGCTAATGCCCTTTTCCCAAAGAAATCATAAAAAAAATAACAAATTTGTGTTCGTATAATGCTGGACAAAATTTAATTGAAATATTTCATGAGGGACACTTAATTGGTTTTTACTAGAAATTTAAATTTTCCATGAAATTGATGTATAGCCTGATATTGATAACTCACAAGGAATTATATTTCAAGGAATAACTATCAATAGATAGGCTGCTCATAATACTATATATATATTTTATTAGACAGCTTCATGTCATTCATGACATATGTGTCACAATGTAAACAGAAAATACAAAGTAAATGACATACAATAAAAATTAAAGAATAATAGAAAAGTAGTAAATAAAACTAGGTTCCAGCTACGATAAAGATTTGTTACAATACAATAGCAACATAATAATGTACAGCTTCAATGTAAAGTTCAATCTTGTTATATCTATATATATAAATTGTACAGCATTATCCATAACAAATGATCTAACACATGGGTAATTCAAAGGAACGTATATACATGTATGTAAAAATATACAAGACCAAAGATATGGTATACAAATGTTTATGATGCAGAGACTCAGAATGATGGTCAACATGTTTAATGCTGGACGATGGATGATGACTCAAAAACGTTTATTAGGCATCAATATTTACCAGAAATTTTCCAAGGGATTTTAACAACTCAGGCTCTTTTGATTTCATGATGGTCTTAAATCTATCTGCATTGTTCAGTTGCTCAAAATTATCTATGTAATCATTAGCTACTTTACTGTAATCATATTTCCAGACAGTGCAGGGATGACATGGTAATTACCACCAAATTCAGTTTGCCAACCAACAAAAAGAGACCCAACTCAGTGGGTACAAGTAGGAAACATTTAGTCGAAGCATTGACTGCCAGTTTGGATAGGTTGAAGACACACTATGTTGACACTTATTTGGTGAGTTGACATGCATCAAATTTTCAAAATAGTATTTGTTGTTTTTAGGCGTTTGGCAAGTAGATAATGTGTTGCACGCATACATGCAAGAGTGGAAAAAGCAAACCTTATTTCTATGAGATTGTTGTTATATTTGATTCATATGAGGGTATCATTGAGTGGAAGAGTTGAGAGAGACTCATGACTGATCTGTTTCATCAGTGCTATAGTCTAATGGTCAAGGCGTTTGCCCACTAATCATCATAAGACACCATGGCATGAAGGACTTGTGCAGATAATAGGTAGTTGGCAATAGGTAAATTAGAGGGATGCAACTGGTGTGAGCACTGAAGCCCCTGTGGGTAGCCCTCTGCTCAGAACTTAATATATGCAGAAGACTGTGGACATTGCCAAATATATGGGTTTGGAGAAAGTCATTAACATTCAGGTGAACCCAGAATAGATAAAAAATAATAGTTTGATTATGAGAGGATTATTTATTTGTTGATAATATTATTTTTGCCAAGGAGTTGAGAAAGACTAAGGACTGATCTGCCAGATTTGGAATCAGCACCCTCAAATTACCCAGTATCAACAAAAAAAAATAGCTTCATTTATCAATTTGCCAAAGTGTATATTCACTTTTAGTCAATTAATTCAATATGATCAAGGATCAAATATCTATGATGAATATTAACACCACGTGGATTTCTCAAAATAAAAATGTTTAATTGATATACATTGTTGCAGATTCATTACTTTGACAGAGAGACCCCACTAGAACAGACTTTCCGTACATTGAACGATTTCGTTCGCAATGGGAAAGTTCTCTATCTCGGGGTTAGCAATTTTACTGGCTGGCAGCTGCAGAAGGCCATGGACATTGCCAAATATATGGGTTTGGAGAAAGTCATTAACATTCAGGTGAACCCAGAATAGATCAAAAATAATAGTTTGATTATGAGATGATTATTTATAAGTGATTCTGTAATTTATGTCGATAATATTATTTTTGCCAATTTTCAGACAGAATACAGTTTGCTGGCGAGGTCAGCTGAATATGAATTAATTGATGTATGTAAGAATGAAAAAGTTGGCCTCACTCCCTGGTGTCCCTTAAAAGGGTAAGAAATTTCTACTCACCTGCTCACGCTGTCTGATTGATGGTGATGGGATAAGAATGAAGATGAGGCTTCGAAAAATTAAAACGCGAAACCTTGAAAAAATAAAGATACTGCCTTGAAAAATAACGATATGGCCTTTGAAAAAAAAAAAATAAAACTACTGTCTTGAAAAATTAAAAAGGTAAGGTGTGGAGGTAGTTGAGAACGTGCTGTAATCAAGATTGTACACAATCTCATACAGAGGTCATTGTACCAAAACGAAAACCTGTTAATTTACGTGATATGTTGGTATTTTCAGTGGGTGGTTGGCAGGGAAGATTAAGAAAGGCATGACAAGTCCACCAGATGGCAGCAGAATTGCATGGCACACACAGCGCCTCCATGCGGCAAAGAGGTTTCAGAAATCAATCACTTGCACATCATGGGGGGAATATGAAGACAATCAACTGGTATGGGACACCCTTGGAGCTGTGGAGGACATTGCCAAGGCTCATGGTGAATTTCTCCGACAATATTATATTTGTGATATAGAAATCCTAAAGATAACGAGATATCCTTGCAGCTGGAAATTCTTTTAAGGTTTTTATTTTGTTAAGAAAATTAGATGATGAAGATGAATTGTTTTCCCCCATGCAAGTAAGGAGGCCCCTCCTAGACAATTTTCTGTCACTTTTGAGGGCCACCTGATAATTTATGAAAACCATTTTGATTTCTTTAATGATATCTATTGCACTTTATACGGTATGATGTTGAGAAAAATACTGGTTGCAACTTATAGAATAAACTGGAAAATTAGATGATTCTCTTGTTACATTGAAATCTCATTCAGTTGACATTTGTTGCAGGAATGTCGATGGCTCAAGTTTCCCTCCGATGGTTACTGCAGAAGGAGGTGGTGCCCTCTGTTGTTATCGGTGCAAAGACAGTGGCACAACTGGTGGACAACATGGGAGCTGGGTCTGGCTGGCACCTCACTCCAGAAGAGGTACTTTGTTATGATTTTTGTTTCATGAGGTCTAATATGTTTCTTTTTCTCAAATTCCAACGGTTATAGTTGGTCTGACTCTATTTAGAACCATTGGTGCCTAATGAAACATTTTGCTAATGGCTGCAACTTTTCCCTTTTTATCCAGATGAAACGACTGGATGATGTCACGGCAGTTCCTTTACCTGAAACTTATGTGAATGCAACTACCTTGGATAAATATAGAATTTAAACAATTTCTGCATTGAAAGATAGTTAACATTTAGGATATTCAAATAAACACTTTTGTCTATTATTATAAACAAATTATAGCCTAGTTTTTCTCAAATAAAACGTGTGCGACAACAACAACAGACAAGATTTTAACTTTATTATACACTAGAAAGCCTACTACAATACATGCACTGGAATTTATCATGAAATAAGGGAACATGGATCGAATAGAAAGTTGTAATGTTGACAATTAGTCGCCCCCAAACGTATAGGAGCACAAATTCGGGCTTACACAATTATATACAAAGATTTATTACTTACTGTATACAATATCTGTTAGACTGACAAGTCAATTATATGAGGTTTTTATTGCCTGCCCCCCGGAATCATATGGTGTATATGTATGTATATACATTGAGTATGATGATCAGCTATAGCCACATTTCAGTGATAGACTTATCTGTTATAGATCTTCTATGGGAAACTATATTGTGTCTAATAACACAGCGCTGTCCTAGATAGGGTTCGAGGTTCTTGTGCAACTGTGACAAATGACAGATTTCTTTTCCCTGTGTCCTCTTTCATTGTGGCATTCTAACCTTAGAAATTTCTTACAGATGATAAAGAAGGTCATATATCTAATACAATGTTACTTACAAATAATGGAAATAACCATATCGGTGATGAGGTGGTCCCTTCTCTACCCCAAAAATGCATCCAACCGCTGGGTCCCGGGTTCGATTCCCGGTCGAGCCTAAGTTGGATGGCTGTTTCATCCTTCGTCTCATTGCCATGGTCCCTGCCTGTCCTAATTAGCCCAACTGGTGCAGAAACACAGGACGTAAAGCCCTAATCCCACCCACCCACCCACCCACCCCAAAAATGCAGAAAGAGATGGCGTCCAGGCCTCTCACCGAAATAAGATTTGATATTGAGGTTGGTTTTACGTGTGCTTGCATTGACTTTTAAAATGGTGTATATACATTGAGTATGATGATCAGCTATAGCCACGTTTCAGTGATAGACTTATCTGTTATAGATCTTCTAATGGGAAAATTTTGCTTCACTCAACCTTCAGAATCTGTTGATTGTTGTAGAGAGAGTGGCATAAATTTGTCTTAGTCTAATTTTGAAGTGAAAATAGCAAATGCACCTACTCTGGTATTGATTTCACATGAATACTGCAAATATTGGAGCAAAGCCACAATATGACCAAAATATTTACCCATTACAGACGTCAATGTTACTAGGGCAACCAGAGGCATTACCATGATTACACCATGCCATAAAATTGACAACTCTAAGGTCACAGCAATAGTCAATCCACAGTACCAAATGGCATACTTTGTGACTCCTAAAACATTAGCAGTTGTTATTCCTGTGTAATATATATATATTATACTCCCGGCAGTCCTGATCGACTAGATATTAACATTTCATGAATTAATGTACATAATTAGCAAGGCCAGAGACTTAAAATGGATTTTAGAACCGTTGACCAACCCAGCAGTCACCACGTCTCCAACAAGGCAGGTAATTGCATTTTTATTTCGTTTTTCATAGTCATTTCTGGTTTATTGTTCACTATTTTGTAGAAAATCCAAAAGAATTAAACACGTTTATTGTTATTTACATTGTTATATTTTGATTATGACTACAATTTGAAAACATTGTGAAGTTGATTTGGTTAGACATATATGTTTAGTTATTACGAGTAAATATAAAGTAAAAGTTAGTTACTGATATAGACCAATGATGAAATATTTTTATTACAGCATTAGATTTTTTTCAATCATTAGATAGATTGTCAGGACACAATGCTGGTGTATAGGATTAATGTAATCCCCTTACTGGTTAGCTAATGCAGTTAATCACATTTTTTACAACTGTGTACATTAAATGTGAACACTTTTTGCTTGTACTTTTGCAACTGCTGCAGGTTTCTGAACAGACTTTAAAACTCACTTGCTGGCATGGTTTAGAAGTGGCAACGTTCACCTCCCTGCAGAATGCCAAGGGTTAGGCCTCTATACTGGATTAAGAGATATGGATGTTTCCTACTTTTAGCTGCTGGGATCTATATTATTATGAACCTGCCTCCTAGTACAGGTATGTACATATGTACAGTAAATCATTTACAGTTAATTTGAACATCGTTATTTAGATCTCAGGTTAAAAATAAACTGGATTGTAGCTTGTGGTGTATGTATGCAATATGGTTCCCAGACATTCTAGTCATATCCCCATTTAAAATAAAGATATCATTACAGCCAATTTCATAGACTTGGAAACAAAATAAGAGGACTTCATGTTGATGCAGGACTCCAGCAGCTCATTGGCAGAGGGACTGTCCTAACCAATGGGATCCTAGGATTCACATGACGTCCTCTGGAGTTTTGTCTCCAAGTCTGGGAAATTGGCTGTAACTATTTTTACAATTATATAACCATGGTGCACTAACGTAACGAAAACACCAGGGCCATAAATATGTAGAGAATATAACGGGGAAATATTACCCTATCTTGAGAATCTTTCACGACATAGGCTCACAATTTGTGGGATATTTTCTTTCATCATCTGATTCAAAATCTAAAGTTCAACACATACCTATGACCTCTGTCTATTATTGATTAAAATGAAAATTCGTGTAACCCCTGTTTAGCTATCTAGCTGTCTATTGCTGTCTATCTGTCTGTCTTTCTGTCTGTCATTTGGCTTGCATTACATACGAATTGCTCAGTATATTTTAATAACAGTTATACGGTTGTAAGGTCAAGCATAATCTAGGGCTTGCTCCCCATTGGTCAGAAATTAAACTGCTTTGCAGCTTAGCATCAACCCTTTTCTACACCTGTTAACCGAAACCCAGTATTAAAATTCAGATCATGCTAATATGAAACATGTTACATATCACTGTGTGTCATCACCTCACAGCCCAGTGACCTAATTATGTACATGTTTTGCTCGTTTACTCATCTAATATAATAGAAGTAAATTAATCAATTTCTCTTAATATATTCTATATACTGGTTTATGGAATTTAAGGTCTAACAATGAAATTGCAGAATAGTTAGATGTTCATGTGCTAAGTTTACGCGATTCTTGTTCTGACAAACAGGCACTTTAAAAAAATTGCCTAAACTAAACGAATATGAATCCATTTCTCTTGTATTTTTCTTAAGTCTACACTCAGTCTATAGGCTACATACTAGTTTAACCAATAATTTACTTTAACTAGGTAAACTAGCAAAGGATGAATAAACTTCCTTTTCCGGACTGGAACACTTACCCCAACAACATTTAATACAGTAATTTACTATATGGCCTAGTTGTGTCTTTTGATAGTCACATTGACATGTCCCGGCTATGTTTTACAAAATTGGTAAAAGAGAAAAAAATATTTTCCGGAGCAGAACTCGTGCACTACTGCATCTACATGCCTAAAACTTTGCCAGAATATCTCTAAAATAGTTGCGCCTTTTGGGGGTCTCATGACCATAGATAATATGCCATTTGTATATTAAGGTGAAAATATGAAAAATTATTGTTTTTTCAAACCTTATCAAAGACTATTATTCTCAAGTGAAGTTGCGCCTTGTGGGGGTCCTATGACCATAGATAATATGCCATTTGTATATTAAGGTGAAAATATGAAAAATAATTGTTTTTTCACCCTTATCAAAGACTATTATTCTCAAATCTAAATGCCTAAAACTTTGCCAGAATACGTCTAAATAGTGTAGTCGCACCTTTTGGGGGTCCCATGACCATAGATAATATGCCATTTGTATATTAAGGTGAAAATATGAAAAATTATTGTTTTTTCACTCTTATCAAAGACTATTATTCTCAAATCTAAATGCCTAAAACTTTGCCAGAATACGTCTAAATAGTGTAGTCGCGCCTTTTGGGGGTCCCATGACCATAGATAATATGCCATTTGTATATTAAGGTAAAAACGTTATTCTCACATGAGTGAATTTTTGCAAATAACATAACTAAATTACAGTTCTTTCACTTTATGAACTTCATTTTGACATCCGGATCATTATCTTTTCTTAATAATGGAAAATGGGGAAAAATGCAAAAAATTGTGTCAAATTGTATTTCCGGAGCAAAACTCGAGGAAAATTCACTTACCCTTAAACAATTTCACACAGTATTACTGTATATCACCCAGTTATGTATTTTGACAGTGATATATTTCGCTATGTTTTACAAAATAAGAAAAATATGATAGAAATAATTTTTTTATTTCTGGAGCAGAACTGGAACCCTTAAGTTTGCACCGAAAGGGTATAAAAAATGACGAGAAAATGTCAAAAACAGCGTATTTGGGGGGGGGGGGGGGTCTCATGGCCATAAATGATACAAAATATTCATAATCGGGGGAAAAATTAAAAAAATCTTGATTTTTCAAACCTCGATATCAAAGACATTAAATTTATCCTTTATGAATGAAATTTTGCAAATAACACATCTTAATTTTATTAAATTCTCTTTCCAAACATAAAGTTGACAATTACTTATATATGGCTTTTCATAATGACGGAAAATCTTAATAAAATGCAAATGCGAATGTTTATTTCCTATATATGTATACATTCCCTAACCTAGCATGCCATATATTATAATAAAAGTGATAAAAAGTAAGCAGGCCTACATATAATTATATCTTAATATTTCTTACTGCTATATTCGTTGTATATTATAAATTACCATTCAACTAAGTAATAGGGGAAATGAGCCAAAACTACCACTTTCCTGACCAATACACAATGTCCCAACTCAATACACAAAGGTTAACCCCTTGGATTACCCAAGCCATTCCATTGTTTCTTATGTAACAAGCCATTCCATTGTCTCTTATGTAGTACCACATGTGGCTATCAAGACTGACAGGGTTTATTTATTTTAATATATTTTGACAGCAACACATTGTCAGCAATACAACTGTTTTTCAAATGGTGCTGTTATAAAAAAGTAATACAAAAATAATCAAATTCCTAGTTCAGTCATCAAACTTTACCAGATATGCATTTGGTAAAAAATTTACCTCAGAGACATGTTTATCATGCAAAATATATATAAATTAATACTGAACATGACATGAATATTATCAAAATATCATATTCATTATCACCTCCTATAGTACAATTGGTATTGATATTGATTTTATTTGCCTCATAAAAGACAGTTAAAATATACAAATGGGGTAGAAATTTCGAAGAGTTAATGTTTAAGTTCATATACATGAAGGGCATGGTAACTTTCCAGACCTGCATGAACATGTAGCTGAATGGTGATAACAATAGAATTATATAATTATCAGGTAAACAAAATAAACATCTCACACAGCTGTAAGAAACACCATCTGAGTTTGTCCTGTGTGCATCCTATTGATCGGGAATTTGTTCAACATCAATTGTGACCTTTCTTAACTATTGCCGTCGATTTTACATTGCATTCACAGCTGTACGTAATGTATTATTAAGCTGATATTAAACATAGTACTTTTTGAAAGTATCAAATGTGCACTTTACAAACGTGAATCAAACTTTATATGTATGTTATTCATTCATTATGCTTTTAACATAATCATTGCCCATTTATGCACCAGCATGTACGTGTCTACATGATCGCACATGTTAATCCGTGACTTCGATTCAAAACTAATTTTGTGTCCTAGCTTAATCCTCATAAATTCCACATTAATCTGTCCTCGTAACGATAACATCTGCATAATATTGCTACACAATAAAACATCTCTTTTTTTTTTTTTTTCTTTGCACTATGTACTGATGTATGAGCAAATGACTAATGCAGTATCACTTATTATTGATTTTTATTGATTATTACAGATGACAGAGCTGATTCTCAACATATTAAGGTATGTACATATATACGTGTATCATTTGGCTATACACTATTTTTTGTTGTTATTATGTCAAAAAGCTGCATTAATTTGCATGTCATAAAATTGTCTATCGACGGGTACATTTAATCTGATAGAATTTGATTCACTCAGATTCGTACAAGATACATTAATTTTACAATGCATGTTTGAAATATCATTTTGAGGGCCTGTTGTTAGAACATTTTAATTTGCATTGTTCCCTGACAGTCTGAAATAAAGTTAGATTTAAATGTTTTACCCAGCTTTGCCAGGCTCCCAGCGATCGATCACCTAAATATTTGGAGAAACAAGTCGATCTTTTGACCCACTTCCATATTTTATCCACAGCTTATAGCGAAAATATTGTTGGACATCTATGTTACACACTGTAATTTCGTCAGCAGGTTTTTTCTTGATCAATATTCTATTGATTTCTATTTTTATTGTTCGTGTGACAATAAAAGATATCTTTTATTTATGATGTACTTAGGGATTTAACGCTGTGCATATTTAAAAAAATACAAAATATTAAAAACTGCGTCAAAAAACATTTTATTAGTCAATATTCACTTACCTGTATGATTCATAACTGTTACATTTGTCAGAGATCGCCATAGGAAATTCTTACTTGCATTAATTGCACCCGACTATTATTACTCTCTGTGCCCCGTCTTGTAAAATTTCCCTTTTGTGGTCTATCTGTTCCCTCTTGGGATTCTTCTTTCTTCCCTCCTTTTTGTATGTCCTTTTTTAACTATTGGTTCCTTCGGGATTCTGCTTTAATTTCTGGCCTTTGATGTCCGCAGTTGAAATTTATTACAAACCTCTCCTTTCTAAGCTACATCTTTTAACTAGCGGAATGCATTAATTATTGTTTCTAAAAGTCAAAACTTATTGCTGCTATTAATGTTATATCAAAGTGATTGTCTGGATGAGAAGTACTGTGTGAATGCACTGTTTGATCAACTTAAAGAAAATGCTACACAAATATAGTACGTGAATGTCATCCAATTATATCAAAGATCAGCTGAAAGAAAATGCTCACCAATATGGCATGTGAATATCATCTAATAAATCCAAGATCAGTGCAATTACTGCAATTCCAGTCATTTTTATATCCTTAATTTTATATTAAATTATAACAAATGGACCTTACAGGTTGAATAAAAAACAACCATTTTCATAATCAAAGATCTGTCATTCCTCCATCACAAGCATAGTTTTAAGTTCAGTTACATTCTAATTGAGTTATTGTGTACAGTGTTGTAAGGGGGGGGGGGGGGGGGGCTTTGTCATCGACATAATGGCTGTCTTAGAAGGGCCCTCCTGACCTTGTATTTTTATATACTCTGTCAAATTAATTTGTTCTGAGTTCTGAGTTCGAATAGACCTTTTATGTAAGTCTAGGTGCATCCCACATTGAACATATTTTTGACAAAGATAGTTGTTGTTTGCTTAGACGTTCTAAGATAGTCTAAGTCAGTCATAATTGCCATTGTCGGAGTAAAAAATATATACAGAAATGACCAAATTGTTAGATATACCTACATATAGCGGCTGACTGATTGGAATCAGTTATAAAGGGGTCAATTAATATAGACGAAGCCAAAATGTCTAAAGTTAGTCTAGCTTTCTGGTAAGATGGACAAAATGTCTGAAAATTTTGCTGCTTGGACTAACAGTCTACTTGAAGAATATTTTATTGGATAATAATTAATAAATGTTTTACCTTTTTGAAACGCAAATCTTGGATCTTGATGAGATGTGACATATTTAGTCAATCAAAATCACATGGACTCTATTTAATTTTGTCTTTTAAATAAACTCTAATGCCTGTGTTTCAAGGAATTTATGTATCCCTTTTGTTTTTCATTTGTTCATGGCAGAAAGATGGTTCAAATTATCGACATGCGAGGTTTAAGGTACTTGAAGATTGGGCTGCAAATTTGACTGGCATCAGCACTGCTGAATCAATTGGAAAGACCAATTCAGGTATTGTGATAAACAGTTTTGGCATATAACAAATGTATTGGACAATTTGCTCAATTTCAATGTAAACTGATAATTACTCTACACAAATTGATATGTAATACTAATTAAAAAAATTGTTAGAATGATTCAGTGTAAATTGATAAAGTTAATAATAAATTAGTGCCACTCACTTGCAAACAGAGTAATATTATTGGAAGGTTGTGGGACTATTGTTATAATTTGTTTTTCTATTGATATGATTCTTTGTTATAAATAAAGAACACATTTTTTTATAATAATGACTGGTGGTCGCAGAACTTAATTTAACTTTACTTTGAGACCACCAGTTGCATGGAAAATTATGAGGGTGAGATGAGTGAGATGAAGATCAGAAAAAATATATGTTCATGTCAAAAGAAATGAGAATTTGTATCATGACAACGCAAAGAGGAATAGAAATGGTGATATACTTAACTCCCCCAGGGTCTGAGTTGTGAAAAGGCAAAGTGCCTCAAGCTCTCTTAGATGAAATTCACATGCTCTTACAACTTAACATTTTCTGTTATACATAGGAGAGGAGAGACACCACACTCCCCACCGGTCAGCCCCTATAAAGTGAAGTCTTTCATCATATGGCATATACATTTTTATCATAATATTGTTGGAATTTTAACATGATATCTCATGACATTATTATGAGATACAAGATGTCAGTGAAAGGGAATAATAAATTGTGACGATAGGACAACAAGGAAAAAAAAATCAGATTTCTTAAAACATTTTCACATGAAACTTACCAATAACATTTGTGTAACACGGTATTCCTATATAGTCACCTGGACTACTCTTCAAGTTCAATTTAATTTACGCTCAGTTCAGTGCATCTTGCTATTGGCAGTTCCAAAATCAAATGTAGCGTGTCAATCAATGACCTAATCAATAAGAACAACATTTTGATTGTCTTTGTAACGTACAATTTATCTGAACAAGATAAATTGGCGCAGTGTTGAGCAAGGCATAAGTTAATACAATCTAGTTCGGCCGCCTAGTGTAGCTATGCAAAGATGGCGGGCTTGCTATGAAATTTTGTTAGGAGTAAGTGCATTAGGTTCTGTCCGCCCTCCTGCCTGTCAGGTGAACGCTAAACAATTTTAATGATGCCAGTGTGCTATGTGGGATTTGCTAAAGGTTTTGCTGCAGCACAGCCTATGTTTATTAATTTTATAGCATCTATGAGTACTTTTGAAGCACCCTTGAAATGTTCAAACAGGCAGCTGCGTCCATAGAATGATCAATAAAGTTATATGCTCCTCAGCAGCTATGGTACCTTAATCGATTTTGCCTACTCTGTACTATGAATTCAGCTTATCAGAGCAAACAGCTGTTAAAGACTGTTTATGAATGCAGCGCTCAGTTCAACGACAAACTATTTCCTGACTCAGTCAAAATTGTAAGAGCATTCTTTTGTTTGGTCTGCATAGATAACTCACTAATTGACATATTCATGCATTATTCACTCGAACCTGTCCATGGGTTGACATTGACATGATTGATCTGTACTAGCTACCATATAGCAACTCTGCCCTGAGACTCTTTTTGAATGAAGTCTTTGCATTTTTGTTTTTACATTGGCTGCCTCCAAATTAATCTTTAACCTAACAAGCTAAAGTAGTCAGTTTTAGTCAATAACTAGGTAAAACACTTTTGACTAAGAAGTTCGTCACCAAGAAGAAAGCTGCCATTTGGGACAGTAATTCCACAGACTCTGTTGGCGTCAACCTAAAGACCAGTTCACACTATCACGAGTAAGAGAGATGAGTGATCACGCACATCAAAGACAGACTATATGTGCTCGCTTGTGGTCAGTCATGGCTCTATTAATCACATATAAATTCTTTTGATGAGTGTCCGTGAGGATCGCTCATCTAACGCTCGTCAGACGGCCGTCGGCCGCTCGGCGGGAGAATGATGAGCAGGTCCCCAAGAAGCCAGAAGCGAATTTCGTAGGGCTTCCTTGGACCACTCGGCGGATGTCCTTCGGCCACTAGGCGAGTGGTCCGCAAGTAAAGGAGGAGAGGGCCACGGATGGGCATTGATGGGCAAGGTGCCGAGGCGGACAGTCAATGGAAGACGACAGGCGGGCCATGGATGTCCGCCGAGCATTTCCCGAGCGTTTCTCAAGCTGTACAAAAGTGGACACGAGTGGATGGCGCCTCCCCTGCATAAGAGCAAGTTAGCGCGAGTGGCCGCAAATGCCACGGACGTACGTATATCACTCGCTAACCACTCGCCGAGTGACTTCGGAGTGTTTCCCGATTGGTTCCCGTATAAAGGTTGACTTGTGGAATCTTCACCAAATTATTAACCGTATTTAAAAATGTTTGCCCTCTTCATAAATATCCACGAGTGATCTGGAGGACCTACAAGTGTTCTAAAGATTAGCAGGAATATGCGTTCAACAATTGGCGAGTGAATTACGTATTAACAAGGATAAGTAAGAGTTAAAACTTTCGTCATCCGCGCCTACTCATTATCCCCACTCGTGACAGTGTGAACGCCCCTTTAAGGTGTAGATAAGTATATTAGTATAAAACGTCATCAATAACTGGGCTAGAGTTGTTACAACAGTCCCAGAGGGCCAAAAATGTTTAATAGTAAGACATGAAGGTTGTGACACCTTCTAAAAAATAGAAACTGATTCTATTTTCAGAAAATGAAAGCAATTGGGATAACTTTATGGAATTGCAAAATGAAGATAGTCATTGGGTATGTTTGCTTAATTTATTGAACAAGAACATGATATCAAACAAATTATTGAACAAGTTATTAAACAACTCAGTGTTTTATTATTGATATACTGGTTCTAATAAGTTACTCTATATAACCAATTGATGGCTTGATTCTTTGATTGTGTATAAATTAGCCTAAAAATCCAAATAAGGTAGTATAGATTAACAATTAATGGTTAACATTACTAAATGGTTGCAGAAGTCAGAAAGCATTGATGAAGTTTTACCAGACAAGTATGTCACTCTCACTGGAACACCAAGGAAAAACAAAGGTACATGCGCTTTCATGTACTGACGTGTTCTAACACATTTCCTATGAAATGCGTCGTATGTTTTCATTTTCTTCTTTTTTTGCTCATAATTCTTATAACTTAACGTGTAGATGTTGAGTGAGTTTTGTCATTCATTTTCTATTCCATTCCCATTGTATTGATATGTTGGTTGATTTTAAACTGATTAACTGTTTTTTTTTTTTTATCAATTTACCATAACTAAACAAAACTAATATTTGTACACTGTCTTTCAGGGTTTTTGACAATTGGGATACCAACAATCAGACGACCACAAGGGGCAGAAGTAAAGTACTTGGCGGATACATTGAAAATGTTGATCGAAAACATCTCAGTGGAAGACATGCAGCGTGTCGTCTTGTTACTTTTTTTAGCAGATGTAAATCGAGACTACACTAATAAGTTACAAAGAATCTTCAAAGTCATCTTTGCACCATTTTTAAAATCAGGATTTTTGCTCATCATGCAGGTTGATTCGAAAGCGTATCCTAAACTCCAGAGTTTAAAACAGAACTATGGCGACCAAGAAAAACGAGTCACGTGGCGTGCCAAACAGGTCATTGACTTTGCTTATATGTTTTATTTTGCCAAAAACTTGTCTGAGTATTACCTTCAGCTGGAGGATGATGTTATTAGTACCTCTAACTTTGTAAATTCGATTGAAGATTACATTAATCAACAAGGTAAACATTGGGTCGTGTTGAACTTCTCCGCTCTGGGATTTATCGGGAAGTTATTCCGCTCTCGTGACCTCAAACAGTTGGCGATGTTTCTGAAATTATTCTACCAAGAGATGCCTGTGGATTGGTTATATCCTGCATTTGCCAAATTATTAGCCCAAGACAAAATCCCGCTGAGAAAACCAGCCTTGTTTCAGCACATGGGAAAAGTATCGTCACTCGCTCTTGCCGAGAAACAGCAAATGAAACTTTTGAAGGATCCGTCATTTCAGAAAAGATTTGAAACATCTCAGTTGATAGCCGGGAATCCTGACAATCCTGAAGCTTACATTTTCACATCACTGGAACAGTATGAATCTCATGACAAAAGCCAGGCATATACTCTTGACAAAAACAAGTTCTTTTGGGGTAAAGAACCTCATTTCAACGACACTTTCACCATCGTGTTTACCAAACCTCATCGTCTCAAAGGAATTCAAGTGATAACTGGTGATCCCGAGAAAGGACATGACTTCCTCAGGTAAATAAGTATTAATAGTCGTACCCCTCCTAGTCAAGAGTTAACTATAACATTAATGTTGGTTATATTAAGCATGATGTTTAAGAGTCACGTTTGCACTACTCTTGCTATGTATCTTCAGTATTTAATTATACTCGTATTGAGGTTCCAAATTAAATTAAATTCTGCAAATCCTTATCTAGTATGCCAGAATATCTTGCAAATGTAATACAACTTTCTAAAAATCAACATGAGTATGGAACTAGCCATGCTAGCACCAATTAAGTTCACATTCCTCATGGCCATAAATGTTCTCTATATGTGTGCCGACTTTCAAAAAACACTGTGCTAAATATGTTTTTACACAATTTAGTCAATTTTAAACTTAACTAAATTTTATCCTTGCAGTATTTATTTTATGTAATTTCAATGTTAAATTTTATTTTAACTTTATTATCTTACGTGTCGACAGGAGTGATTAAACTGTTGATTTTATGTCTGTCGTTTCCTGGGCATAACATAAAAACAGCATTTACTGGAGTTCTATCCCAATAAAAACCTTGAAACCTTGAAACGTCTCATTGCCATGGTCTCTGCCAGTCCTAATTAGCCCAACTGGTGCAGAAATACAGAACGTAAAGCCCTTATCACACACACACACACACACTATTACATAGTCAATGAAATAGTCATTACTGCTGAATCCGATGGTCTTTCTAATGTAGAGCACACTCTATATAGGACACTCTTCATTTAATGATTAAACTTCACTGTATATATTGATATATAAATTACTCGCACGTGTTTCAGGTTTGCTGATGTTTTTGTTGGAACAGCCACTCCTGGTGAGACAACCAGAGAAAACAGCATCTGTGATGACCATTATTTGAAAGTTGGGTCATTATTCGGTGGATCTCTAGTCTATAAAACATTAGAAAATACTCTTAAAACACCAATTGACTGTGTCAGAATACTTGTCACACAAGCACAGGAAGAGTGGGTCATCATTAACATCATCTCAATATGGACGATTAAATAACTTTCTAAAGATGTCCGAGTCTTTGAAATGTGCTGGTCACTGGGTCAAACTAACGCTAACCGAGGAACTCTTCCTGACCGTATGCCACTTTCGGCTCTTCGCCATATTGTGTCAGCTCTTGTCATATTGTGACGTTTATACACACATTGGAAAATCGAACATGTCAAATTAAACCTATGTCTTGACAATGTTAATGTCAATGTTGGTGACCAATGTTGGATAATGAGTCATTTACAGTGCCGACACAGACCAATGTCCATCCAATGTAGGCGACCCAAACATCGAGCGGATTAGACAAATCATCAGGGCTGGACTACAAGTCTACAACACATACTCTAGAAAGTATCATAAATTATACATATAGTTTATTAGTCATTCTATTGTGTCCTACAGCATATCAGTACATTATTAAATCCAACATTGGCCAATGGCTATACAATATTGATATTGCGTATTAGTATTTTAGTGCAATGAGATGATTCATGTAAAAGCTAACTGTAATAAATAACTCAAAACAGTTTATCTATACCTTAGGTTTACATTTTGAACTGTTATAACCTCATTTTATATAATTAATACTCAAAAAATATTAAAATATTTCAGAATAGTATAAGCTATGACTGGGTGCATAATGATTACATTTATGATAATGATACTTTATTTTATCGTGTAAATACGATTGTCAGTTTTTAGCCATATTTACAGAAGTGAAATGAATAATAAAATGAATCGTTGCACATGTTGAAAATTACCTCAAACTCAATCGATTGTGCAATGCATGCATCATGGCTAGTCTTTGTATTAAAATCACAAAAAAAGCTATCAATGCAAGATGAATAAATGTTTATTTGGTTTATCAGAATCTTGTTGTATTTTGCTCCCTTCGTTCCTTTTCTTGTATTTTTTTCTCGAACCTTAAAAAAAAAAAATCGATTAATTTCTATTTTTTTTATGTCCCTCAGAAATGTATTTTGTGATAACAATGCAGTGTTATATATCACTGCCTTGAAATGATAATATTAATTAATCATTGTCAGCCAATTCGAGCAAAGTCACAGAATAAAGGGCCTAGATATAACAGGTATGTGAACTATATACCTAATATTTCTAGCTCTATTCATGCTTGGGATAGTATAATAATTTACTCTATGATATGTCTAATTCAATGAAGAAATCAATAAATATTATCAAATATGTAATAATCTCCTTATAGAATTCCCTTTACCAGGCTACAACGTACAGGTTTCTCAAGAAAGTGTTAAATATTTAACTGTTAAGGTCTGGAAATATTTTGTTCATGCAGCCAAACTTCTTGTAGACTGAAAATTTAGTATGATAGTTTTATCAAATATAAAATCCACTTTTGTAACACTTATAATTACATATTGATGCAGCTTTGTCTTATATTTTCAATGGACATTTCCGTTTAATTCATTAGTTTTTAAATTATTACTATTATGGTGTAAAAATGTCGTTAACCCCTGTGTCTATATTTCGATTTGTTTTCATGATTCTGGGCAACATATTTCAAATGACATTATACCCCTTTTTGAATATTGTGCAATCTGTCTGTCCTAAAATGTATTTATAATTTTGTTCTGCAATATGTCTTGACCTGATGTCTGCTATCATCTAGGCAACAAACTGAGATGAGTATTTTGGTTTTGAGAGGTTGGCAATATTTTCTTGATTATGAGCCGTGGCATTTATCAAAAAGTAGAATTAAGTTATATAATGACTCATTATTTATGTTTTCAAGGTTATTTATGTTTTCAAGGTTATTTATGTTTTCAAGGTTATTTATGTTTTCAAGGTCTCTGTCCAAGACTGGCTAATATTTTAGAACTGACTTTAATCATGTTAATCAAGGAAATATGGAAGATTAAGGCATCATAAAATAACAAATAAAATCACTAGAACCACCACCAGCTATCATCATCCTCCTCCTCTTCCTCCTCCTCCTCTTCAACATCGAACATGGGCATCTTGTGCTTCATCTTTTGATAGGCATAATCTTTCTGCATTTTCCTTGCCACCTCTCGCTCCAGCGGTGTTATCTGAAATCAATTACAATTTTTTTAGTGATGCAGACCGGACCGCATGGGTCCGGTCCAGTACGCGGTCCGACCCTGGACCGCATCGGTACCGGACCAGCAACAAAATACCGGTACTGGGTGCCTGGACCGTCTGGACCGCTGGAAAATTTTTTTATTTAAAAAATTTTTTTTCTTGCTAAACCTTTGTTTTTATCATAATTTTAAAAAATGCCGATGGATCGCTTCTGGACCGGACCAGTACCAGACCACTTTAAGGAATATCGGACCACCCCACAAAAGGCGGTCCGGTCTGCATCACTAATTTTTATGTAACATTTCAGATAATGTGCATAGAGTTGACACGGAATAGTGGATTTTTCATAAAGCTTCTTGATATTTCCACTAGGTGGCTACTGGCAGCATGCTGCAATCCTATTGGTCGCACAGCTTCACGCCCTAGATTCTGATTGTTTGAAGCAAAGGGACCCCAAGCAGCAGTGTTTCTAGTGCATTTTAATGTACACTTGATGCCTTATGTTTTAATGAATTCAGCTTCTTTTGTTGATTAAATTGTGTTTACTGAATCAAATGGCAATGCTAATCTTGTACTGAAAAGCAAATTGAGTAATAACATATTAAGGCAGACTTATGCCGTGTCATAGTATGAGGTGTTCTGTGGAAATAACCTAATTGGTAATACCATAGATCAGTTGACTTTACTGTTAGCTCGTGGTTGGGCCCGCATGAGTAATAATAAGCTCAATGCTTACCCGACAGCTTAGGGAATACTACTATTTAAAATCATCAATACTTTTTTCCCTTTTTCAATCTTAAATTCAGATCTTAAATTTTAAAATTGTGTCTTTTATTACTGCTAATTGCATAAAGAGTATGCCAATTGCACCCAATAGTTATAGTTATAGGGGTAGTCAACAAATCAAGCAGACAATAAAAAGGGGTTCTAGCGATTTTATTTGTTATTTTGTATAAGCAGCAGGTAGTGTAGTGGTAGAACGTTCGACTCCCAATCCCAAGGGACCAGATTCGAACCTCACCACTGGCTCCTGTTTATCTCTCCACCCAGCAGAGAGTGGGTACCCGGCTTTTCAGAATAGGTAAGCAGCAGTGGTAAGCTTCTGAATAAAGTTCCAAGGCATGGTGCCGATAAGGCATGTGTATAGCTGTGTACTCCCAATGGAGCGGAGTTAGAGGCCAGGGGAGCTTGGGTATGCCACTTCATGGGTTGTAGCAGCTCTTAAAAATAGTTAACTATAAATTGTTAAAATCCAACCCTTCGGGTTGCCAATAAAGGCCATGTGACCCCAAACGTTTTTTATTTATCTTCACTTCTGAATCAGTTCATTTTTAAATTTAGTTTTTTTTTATACTGATTAAAATTAAATTATTTTGACTGAAGTGTTTTTTTTTGTAAAATCAGGATTTCGAGTTAACTTTTGCAAATTGTCACTTTGAGTGGCAATCTTTATATTTTCCATGAGATGAGTTATTTTATTTAAAAAAAAAAGATTGTCTGAATGGTATTTGGTATTGTGTTATCTTACAATTACAGAAACACAATGTAACTCGCATGTTATTATTTAAAATAAAATTCAAACTAACCTCCCATGTAACAAATGAGTAATAGTTGGGATAGGCCCAGGGTGAGTCCATCATCAGTGTCAGTGAACCGTTGTGAGAAACTTTGCACATCTCATGTCTTGGGGGAATAGCTGGAAAAGCAAATGCAGACAAATGTTCAACATCTGCACATTATAGCCCTTTCTTTGGTATGATGAAGTTGTTGCACATATCTTGTAAAAGCATATTTCAAGAAATTAATAAAGTTATGATGTTGTCCCAAAATGCAATGAAGACTTGAAGATATTCATAACTGTGATTGAAAATGCAAAAAATTCGATCTAGCTGTTCATTAAAGTTTATGTACATGCTTTAAATTTATTATTAAGCTTCATTTGCACCTTACCCATATACACAGGAAATCCAATTGGCTCAAAGAACTTTCCAATGTAATCGTAGAAAAGGTAGATGGCGTTAGCTTCGCCCCCTGTCAGGCATATTTCGAAGTCTTGGGCGCCATCTAGTGTATAGTAGGTTCTGAGGCGACCCCAGGTTCCCAGCCAAAGCAGACCACCTTTGAGGCAACTGGGTTTAGGATGGAGGGATACTACATCTTTCTTCCTTGTTCTAAAAAAAAAACATTATAGCCACAGAAAATGCTCAAGTAAAGAAAACTTGTGAATTTCTGGCTGGCACTTTTGTCATATTTTTTGTAAGTATTGTATGGTCATCAAATTCATCCATTAAAAATTTTAAAAATTAAAATTATAATAATTACGAGATCAAACTTTTTGCTGTATGACCAAAACATTTATTGGAATCCTAGCATCATTGTGGAGATGAAATTTGAAAATTTGGAAAAGTTATATTTGCCAGTGGGAACAACATTTGAAGTAATCCTTTTTCATTCTTAAATTTGTGTGAACATAAGGCCTGATTAGATTTAGATTATTATTTAAAAATTTAGATCAATCTGTTTCATATTCATAAGCAAAACTACATAGCAAAATGATGCTGATGCATGATACTGCAAGATGCAATTATGATGGAGACCCCCTCAACAAATACTCAAGCTACAGTAGCAGAGCTAGTGCTTATAAATGAGGGGCCACCAATTAAATTAGAGATGGGATGAGTGACATGGAACGGAGATGTTTAAATGTTTAGATGTTTTATTTGTTCACAGTATGTAGTATTTCAATATGGTTAGTACATTACATAAACAATAAATGACATTAGCATACTGTGGGGGATGTGCACTAGCTTACTAAAAAGCTGTAAAAGTGTGCACACCCCTTACATTATAAATAAAAGGAAAAAGACGCTAATTAAATTAAATTGAAATTAAATTCATATAGTGAAACGTAATTTAAAAAATAAAAATAAAAATGTATTGACATATATTGCATAATTCCACACTAATACTAATTACAAAGTTGCTTTATTAATGCTTTATTAAAGGCTTTGACACTAGTTTTGCTTTTTAATGTTATATTCGCATGTAACCATAGACTTGGTGCTTGTCCCAGATAACTTTTATTGTATATGTTTGTTGTATGATGTGGTGTCCTTAAATTGTTTCTGTTTCTTGTGTTGTAGTTATGGAAGAAATATGATTGTGTACTGGTGGTCAGAGTAATAAAATATATAGGGCCTGTTGCTGTATGAATTCAGGAAATGGTTTGAATAATCTAGGAAAACTATTTCAGGCTTAGTGTATGAATTTTGTCTTTTATAGTATTCTGGGTGGGATTAAAAGTATGTGATAAGTGCCTTACCCATAGGTGACCAGAGTGCAAGGGTCATTTGGATCAGGAACGTCTTCAAACCACAGGAAACCTCCACTCACAGCAGATGTTAAGAATAAGCATATCCAGAAAAACAGCATTGATTTGGTCTTAATACACACATCTTTGTTAATTCCTGTATCCATTTTAATAGACTTTTGTTAACGTGGAGTATAATTTTCTTTGTCTGAACTCCTTCCTTTTATGATTATTAGACCCATTGTTAAAAAATTACAGTAACCTAAATAGTATTAACTCCCACATTGATAATGTGAACAATTGTAGATCTAGCCACGTATACTTTATTAAGAGTTTTGATGAGAATTTTGCCATGTGTTTGGTCCTTTTCATTATCATGAGGTTGTGGGCAGCTACTATTTTCTGATAAGGTGCTCAAATTGTCACTAAATTGCACAAGCAGTTTTTGACATCAGTCAGACCAAAGATTACCATCATATGAATATGTAATATTATGGTCAAACAAACATTACTGATTGGATTAAAGTCACCTCAAATTATCTACTTCTAATTCAGTCAATAAAATGTGGAATCAAACTTCTTATATCTGCCATTATTATCATCATGGTAAAATTACCAATTTATAAATGCATGTTTCGTTTGATATCTTGACCGACTTATCACACATGTTAGCAATCTTTCTGATGTGTTAATTGTTTTGGTGATCAACTTGAGAACAGCAGAAAAATGGCAAAATATAAATCATATATAACTTATTGAGACATATCATTGTCAGTTAGACGCCTGTGAGTGTAATTCGTTGAGATGATAGCTTTATGGAAAATTAATATGACCCGAAAAGATATATGCAAATCAGCCAAAACATTTGTTAGTTAGTCAGATCTTAGTCAAAAACAATTATCACAGGTTGTGAATCAAACCTGAGTGTAATTCATTGAGATTATAGCTGTATAGAAAATTAATTTCACCCGAAAAGATATATGCAAATCAGCCAAAATATTTGTTAGTTAGTCAGATCTTAGTCAAAACAATTATCACAGTTTGTGAATCGAACCTATGTCTAGTGGAAGGCCTCTTTTACCACTGAGCCTCCCATCTAACATAGTTTAAAATGAACAGCAACTATTGTAATGATTTATAAACAATTTTATTGCGTGTGAATACAACAGGGTGTTCAGTGAAATATTATCTACATCTGATATACAATTAGTAAGCTCGACACATTATCATAATAAACGTGAAATGAGATGACCAATGTTTTGCTATTATTTGAACATGATATGTAAATGGCAAAGTTGCATGCTTTGCCAGAAATAGCAGTGTAGGATATATCAGCCAAACTAAGGCACATTCTTGTGCAGTATTATTATATGGTTAACTTGATTACTACAGTTTTTATTAGGCTTGCGTTTTCTGAGTAATAACCATAACAGTTTATTGTATATCTAATATATTCCTCAGGAAAGTATACTAAATGTATATATACATACACAGCATCAAAGACTCTTGCATAGAAACAAAGTTCAACACTTTTTATAGTTTTTATTTTAGAAGAACTTCGTTAAAACAGACCGTGGCCTGACCTTCAAAAGGTGTAACTCAATGCTGTCCTGTTTTAGTCGGCCCTTAATGTCAGACACCTTTTTGAAATACCGCATCAGTCAGAGTCCTGTATGCCTTTAGTCAGGTTGACTAACTGGTTAATAAAGCTGACAGTCATATTTTCAGACACCACCAACATCCTTGACAAAAAGATTTTCAGCGAATGCAATTTGAATACGATTTGAAATTGCATCAATTTTATGACAAAGGTATATAAAACAACTTCAGTACTAGACTCATCCACGACTTACAAATGTACTATGTACAGTATAAATCCACTATAGAATTGTCAGTCACATATACTGCCATGTCAAAGTCTCCAGGAGACCGAACAGTAACCTTACTATTTCTTGTGCATGTAAATGGCACAATAAAGGCTTTATTTTGTCATTCTGGGTCAATTAAGAAGCAAATATACTCAAAGTTTATGCTGTAATAACAATGGAAGGGTAACAATAGTGCTCTAACGGATTGAAGCAGTCTGAGTTTAAACCATTGCATTCAGGTGATTGACGTGGAAGACATTTTCACTTTGGCAAGGTAGGACATTGCTGTAATTGTGAGATTCCTAATTACTGCCAACAACTAGGAGTTGCTTTGAGTCATAAGTTTGGTATCAAGATGATAAAGTGTCATTTTATTGTCCAATTGACAATTGAGTCTTAGCTGAAGTATAAAGTGACTGATAATATATTGGTGCCCACCAGCTTTTTGTGTGAAAAGGATTCAAAATGATGGAGATCTCTGTGATCTGTCCAGTACTTGCACATCACTCGTGCATAGACTGAGGACGCTCCGGGAGAAGTTCCATCATTTCCCTGTTGTCGTAGAGAGATGGTGCCTTCAAAATGATACCCATTGTTCCGCCAACGCATATGAAGATGTAGATAATGAGGAAGATCCGGTCAACGACTTGCGCAACATATTTCCAATCTTCTTTTGTCTGAATCAAGGAAACGATTACAGATTATAAACATGTATAAATTTAGCCAGTGGTCATCAGCTTAACAAAGTAGCTGCTAAGTGAACATTACTGTTATTCTACCAGATATTTCGTGCCTGCCAAGAATTTCATGCTGTAGTCTACAATGTACATTATTCCGCTCAATCGTAAACTGCAACATTAATAAACTTTTCTCACCCGTTTGAATTCATCTTCTTGTTTGAGATGATTGGCTATGAATATGGCTCCCTCAATGGCATCAGCAACCTCTGTGGAATACTGTTGATCCAGATTTTTGCGGAAATAAGTCTCTTCATCTAACGCTTTCGACAACTTGTATAGTTCCACTTGCGTTTTGGTTCGCTTGCTTCCGAACTGATATTTGAAAGCGGAGTCGTTGCGTCGTATGTTGCCTCCATCTAAGCAAGTGCACAGGTTCAGCTTGATATGTTTCAGTTCGATATCCTGACTGTTCTCCACCTTGGGCCGCTTCATGCGGAGAATCCTCGGGAGAAAGTAGAGGAAGATCTTGCGCACCCAGTTGGGCATCACGTGACTTGCAGCAGTACGGAAGTGAATGTTTAAGGTCAAAGTGGTGATGATGACGCTACTGGTCACTAAGATGAGGGTGAACAACAAATACTCAGCCATCAACGGAACCACAACAGAGGTGGGAGGGATGACCTCTGCGAGCATGAGGAAGTACACAGTCAACGACAGCAGGATGTTGATGCAAAGAGAGATCTTTTCACGACTCTCCGAAGGCAGGTAAAAAACAAGGACGGTGACAAAGGCATGTGCGACTAGAGGGATGATGAGATTGGTGATGTAGAAAAGGAACTTGCGGCGCAGGACAATTGCAAATGTCCATTCCTGTAATAGAATAGAAAGTACAATGTATTATGAGAATGAGAAAGTATCCAATGAACCAAACCTGTACACAAATTGTATTCGATCTAGTGTGCTTGATTTTCAAACTGACAAAAAAGAACAAAAAAAAAACAACAACAAAAGAACTAATAAAAAAATGTAAATACAAGTACCTGAAATGTCTCAATGGACCCTGCCAAATGAATAGCAGTCCTCGTGGCCCATGCATCCATTATGTCCCATTCCACCGAAGGATAGAACTCCTTGAAGTCTATTCCTGGCACTACTCTGTCAGGGTTGTACATGTCTGGGAACTTGTGAACCAGCACCACCTGCAACATGGCATTGTTATACTATATTCAATTTATGTAAATTATGTAGGTTTTTGAAATTTGCATGTGGAAAAGTCTTATCTCATCACTGTGAACTCCTCTAGCAATGTAATAAGCGCTAAGGAACAGTGTAATTGTTATGAGACCATGTGTATTATGTTATTGGCCTATTAGATTTAATTTATGCAATTAATGCTGTAAATTTGCCTAGATTGAGCTTATGTTGCTGACTTTGGGCCAACATTGAGCCAATGATGTTTTTTTTTTAATGTATGCAAACATGTTTTGAATATCTTCATTATCACGATTAAGCAAAAACACTCCAATTAAGATGATCATATCCCGCCGTGACCCATTTTCTATTGTTCTGAGGAGGAATATAACCCACGAAAATGTAAGTTATATATATCGTAAGTACAACCCAGATAGCATTCCAAATCGGGCCAGCGTCGTTTCTAAAAAGGCCACCGTCGGTACAGCATCGTTTTGTCGATGCCAACGCTGAAACGATTTGGAATGCTATCTGGGAAACCATGATTTTCTTTTATATATTATGATATCTAGGAAGTAACAACACAATTAATTTTTTCAAATGATTCATTTATATTGGTTGAGGAATGACTCGATGTCTTGACCAGTTACCCCCACTCTGGTGTTTCTGACTCAGAACCTCAAAGCAAGCAACCCACCACTTTGACCACTAAACCAGCCTGTTCAACTGCCTAACTGCATGACTAACTGACTAAGTTGGACTGGCTCAAAACGATTACCTCATCAGTGCTGTAAGTCCATGAGCCAAATTGCAAAGTGCAAGTCTGGACATCGAATGGGAAGTACTTGACATTGATCGTGCAGGAAGTCTTGATAGAGGCCGGAGGATGCCATTTAACATATCCATTGTAGCTCAGCTTGGCCTTTGAAGCCACTGTTAACATGTAGTTACCATCAGCACTGAAAAAAAGGACAGAGAAGGAGATTGAAGAATACTCCGTAGCAAAGAGGATTCGGGCCAATGTAGGATTAGATAGACAGATAGATATGTGAAGTGCTGCAGCCCTCTAAGGCAAGTTCTTGCCATATTGAGGGTTTATTGATGAGGTGAGAGAGAGGAGTCCACCCATGTTACACATTTACCCCATGGGTGGGATCTTTTACTTCCCTCAGCATAGAACACCAAGTACACAAGGGACCACTGAATTACAGTTCTCATCCAAACGACATCCAGCTGGGATGATGCTCATGAAGGATGCCCAGGCATGGGATTGAACCCGGGTCATTCAGGGGGGCAGGCGAGCGTCTTACCACTAGAACACCTAGCTGCTTTTTGTACCCATGCTGAGCCAACAGAGAGCCAACTGTGAGCGCGCGACATAATGTGGTGTTGAACAGTTGGACCCGTCTATAGAGAACACACGTATAACAATAAAAAAAGCCAGTTATAACAAATTCAATATTTCACAACTCATATAATAAAACCCCATTATATCAGTCCCAAACAGTTATAAGCAGGTTAATTATAATGCCTAACATTAACCTAATATTATTGATTATGATTCATTACATGAGATATGATTAAGTTTATTATGTTGTTACATTTCCACAGGAATACAGCTTTATTTTTTTTATCACTTCTTGTTAAGATTTATTTTATGTCTATGATTATAAGCTTGGTTCAGTCCTATGTAGGTTGCCAATGCAGTTTATGGTTTTGTTTTTGTTAGCTAGCACATTTTGTATTGAAACAAGTATTATGCAAATATGCGTCCACTCTATGGATGGACTAAACCAACATCCTCCATCCCACACATAGTCTGATGGGACAGTTGTTTCAGCAGCTGTTTCAGCAGCTGCCCATTATCAACTAACATCTAAGATGGTAGGTACTTCACAACCTTGGCTTTAGTTCAAGGCCACTCGAACTGCATATCTGATGCTTCTAAATTAATTTTCCTGAAGTTCATGAATTAACTGTACACAAAAAAATAAAAAACTGAATTAATGTAATTTACAAGAATACATTTTGAATATATGAATAAAACCTATTTGATGTTAAAATAGTTCGCCTGTATTATGTTTCGATTGCATGCGTTTGATACGTTAATGTTGTGCTATCTTAATAACCACGTGTTTTAACGAAATTAATAGAGCATGCATTTTAATCTACATTAAAACATTTTTTTTAGATAAATAAATAATTTTTATGCAATAAAGAAGTCGTAAAATAACAACAACAACAACAAAAATAATATAATATTCGCGTTATGGGCTGACAAATAGTTGTGGCATTCATTTTTGATGTTATCATTTAAATTTGCATGAATTGATGCAACCACAAATGCCTATTAGATTGAATAATACCCTTAATTTCACTCCTTGTGGCTGCTAGGCTTCTTCATTAAAGCTATTTAAGCATCAGAGCAGTTAATATGAAAATTCAAAAGGCGCTCTTTGAAATATTACCTAGCTTTAACGCCCTGCTGAGTATGAACACCCAGAGACTAAAAGCAGATGAATAAATTTAAGAGCACTAAAAACCCTGATTCAGTAGATCGGATATTAATAATGCTTGGTTGATTCCTTTAAGAACATTGCATATGAATTCGTCCATGCGAGATTATATCATTAATAACAGCAAGTCTTTCCAAAAAAAAGAGTTATTATACTGATCCTTGATCATATATCAGTGGCTTTGTTATTTCTATTGATGAAATCAATTATCAAAAGCTATATTTGGAATGCTATTACCCTTAGGAAGTTTAATACGACTCAGATCATTGTTTATCACACCAGGGAAAGACTTGAAGGTAAGATTTTAGTACAAATTCATTATATACTGTATTTGTGCTAAATCCCAAAATAACATGTGGCTCTGAAAATAAATATACCTGTCTCTTAAGATACTGTTTATCATTATTTTGGTTAACTCACAGTGGTTTAAAAGTCAAGGGAAACAATCTATTAACTACTCCTGTATATTTGTATTCATGGTAATAAGATTTCCTGGTGTCATCTCCAGGAATAGATTGATTATTTTATGCACCCATTACACTATCTATGCTAAATTATGGCTGTCTTGCTGAGTCTGTTGTCTACTTCTCTGTCTTAATTTGTGGCCAGGATTCTGTCTTTCCAACTAATGACAATACATCTAAACAACAGTGTGTAAGAGATTTACAAGTAATAGCGTTAGTTTTCCACTTACTTATTAAACAGTACTATTTCAGGGTTCCATATTGTCTCCGCTGGGACGTAAATTTCTGTGACGTTGTCATAGTCATCCGGATCCCATTGCAAAGATGTGTCTGTCCATTCCTGTAGAAATGTATATATGAGAGTACCAAGCATATTATTAACATATTTGACTTTTTTTGGTCATGAAATATTTCACGAACACATTGTGACAATATTTTGGCAATATTGATTACATATGGTTGCATTGACAATTTATGACAGCATTTACCATTTTTTTGAAATATTACTTGAAGGTTCAAGAGCCTCAACACTTTATCTTGTGACAGCATAATCCGCAATGTTTCACAGGGATATTATCAGGCTATGAAATATTGCAAACTGTTTTTAGGGTGCACACTTTAATAATCTAAGCTCAGTCTTGTGGCATGATTGTCAGATTATCACAACCTTTTGCAAACATCTAACATGTGCACGCAACATTTCTGTGCTAATTAGCAATAAAAGCAGTGCATCCATAAAATCGAGCTGACATCGTGTCGACGTGGCGCCGACACTCGGTCGACAATGAGTTGATGGTGGCGATGCTGAGCCAGCATTAAGCCAATATGGCAAGCTATCTTGGTTGTCCTTCAGCATGTTGAATAATGCATACATTGTATCACAAAATATCAAATATACTAACCTGAACTACCCACAAGTTTGTTGTCATCATCTGATTCTGTTCATCCTGCAAAGAAGAAATAAATGATAAATCCATTTTCCACCATATTAATCTTCACCTGTATATTGCAATGGTTTGAATAGTTACACGGAAGTCCATATCATTGGCCTATACACGTTTTAAAGATGAACTTTCTTAATGTTTTGTAGCAAAACCTATCTGAAGATGAAATGTTACAACGGACTGTCTTTTCTATATTAACTCTAAAGAGCTCTAGTAATTATGTTGATATTGGCAAAGAAGCACTTTTATTCATACACTGTGATATGTCTCTGGTTACATATATGTTCTTAATATACCTGAACTAAGTCAATATCCTTTGGATTCACTATCCTGTCTATAACCCTACAAAATACATTGCAATTCACGTCTTCTAAAACGTCTTTGTGATTCCCCTGACCATGCCCTGACCAACTAAGTCTAAACCTTCGTGCATTCATGTGTACATCAAGCCCTTGGGGAATCTGCACTGATTTTGCTTGGGCAAATATTACTCTACTTGATCAGTGCTTGTCTGAGGACTGAGTAAACTACACAATTTACACAGGGAAGTCTTGCCCTTCTGATGTTCCGAGACTACATTTCTTTATTTTATCTCCTTTGAGCATCCACCGAGCAAGTTGCACCCAACCCCAAAGATACCAGCAAGGAGTTGGGTAAATTGGGCCACAGGGTAAGAGTGACCCCTGTAGAATTTGGAGAGGGGGTGGTTACTGTGGTTGGGCTGGAGATGGACCCTGGGGAGTAGAAACGGTGTTATCTGTGACTAGAAAGTGGTGTTACTGAAGCTAGCTGACTGCAATCCATGTTGAATGGCAATATGATTTGTTCTATGAATTAGATGGTCAGCTGGATCAAATTCGGTCAATGTCAGCCGATATGCCATGACAATTTCAAGCTGAATGTGGCATGTTCTGGGAAAATATTGCACTTAACAATAATGTATAACCAAAATAAACCTGCCAAAATCACCTAATTTATAGTTCATTATAAAAGAGTTTTATGGTCTTTAGAGTGATCGATTGGTTCAGACACGGTCCTGGTTTTGATTCTCAAGTTTTTGCACAAGTGCAGTTCTATTCCAATTACATTGTAGGTTAATTGACAATGCCTTGCGCTTGTTGTCTGTAATAATTATGTCACGTAATAATTACGGTATAACCCAGAGAGCAAGTTAGATCGGCTCTATATCACTCCAATGTTGCTGGGCCTATATCGAGCCAATGAGACATGTATTGGGAACATTGTCATCACATTAGATGCAGTGGTTGGATTTCTGTCAATGCCAAGCCATAATTGAGCCAGCAGAAGGCCAACACTGGGCCAACACTGGGCCAACATTCAGCCAATGTGTCAGTTAACCCGGAGCTTTCTTTCGCCTCATATCTCAACCAGTATGAGTGGCTAGCCATAAAGGGATGAGCTTAGCCTAATATATCATGCAACACTGGCTAGCTTTGGTAGAACAGCAACGCTGTTATAATAACTGACATGCACTGAGCTATTATTTCCTTGACAATTACACCATATGAATTCTCAGCATTACTGGCTTGTCTAATAAGCACTTTGTTTTAAGCTTCTCTGCCTGTAGAACCCAGTGATGTATTGTTTAGGAGGTGCACAATGTCAGGGGCGTCACAGATTGCCTTTCCAACCCCCCTGGGAAGTGATACCACCCAGCAGTGGGGAGGGGGTGCACCTCTAAACCCCTACCCCTGCTCAGGGCATGGTAGAGATAGCAGGGCAAGTAATCTCCACTAAAATAAGCAATCTAAAACCGTCTGATTAAACACTGTGGAATTTGGGCAAGGGGGAGGAGTGTACTGATCACACCAAAAAGCTGTTGCCCTGCCAAAATTGGTCCGTTTTAGGTTAGAATTTTAGTTTCTTTTTTTTTTTTGTTTACTTGAGATTTAACACAACTAGTAGTCGATTTTAGCGATGTTTGTTGTTCAAGGTTATTTTTCAGAATTTAAGTGATTTTGGGGGAATTATATAAGAAAAAAAGAAAATTTGTTTTCCAATGTACATGCCAAATAAAATAAGTAAGTAAATAAGTAAATAAGTAAGTAAGTAAGTAAGTAAGTAAGTAAGTAAGTAAGTCAGTAAGTAAGTAGAATAAAATTTTGAGTGGGGAATGCAATACTAATATGATATCGACGTTTGCAACGAAAATCAAATAAAAATCTGCTATGACTTTGATAAAAACATTTTTGTATCGGTTGCAATAATACAATGCACTCATTTCTTTCCATCTCTTTCCATATCTTGCAATCCAGCCATCTCATCCCACCTCCTGGACTTCTTAATTCCAACCTGCGCCCTGAATAACCCCAGCATCTCATAGGGCCCGATGAATCAGGGATGCTGCTGACCCAAAATGTTCAGTTATCAAGTGAATATCTGCAGCAGCAGCAGCAGCAGCATCAGCAGCAGCAGGGAAGAGCACAGCAGACTGACAGCTCTGATGGAAGGGGGGGGGGAGGCAGAAATGCTCTTGCCCTGGAGAAACATTTATCCACAGCAGTTCCCAAACAGTTCCCAAAGCATTTTTGTCTACATTGGATCATTGGGAGTGTTTGAGTTCTCCCCACAACTTATTATTGGGTGGCTGTGATTCCAATGGCATCAATTGCCCACCCCAAATGAGTGTTGTCCTACAGCTAGTGGTCAGTAGACGAAGGCCAGAATGAGTAATTTGCTCTTGTATGAATTGTGGAAATTGTCGAAGATGAGTCAATATAACTTTTTCCTGCAAGATATATATGAAGTTCATGTCCACAATCGACTAAGGCTGTGAGGACGAGCAATTATTAACTTCAAAACCTGACAAGGTTATATTTCTTTATACGTAATAAAGAGCATGCTTGTAACGAAAGTCTGGTTGTTGAGAGCTCATTGTCTGGGAATAACGTATAATAAACACTCTTTGAGAGACCCGAAAATTCCATGCAGTAACAGAAAATTGTCTGAACTTATGGTAGCTAGTCTTACATTTAATCCATTATTAATCAATCATTACTCTTGTTCATTTGATAGATGAATTATTAGTTTCAAATGCACAATTGTATTCATTCCATCCAACTTTTAAATCAAATTGGCTCACAAAAGAAGAGGCCATGAGAAATGCTAAATCGTATGGGCCCTATATTTCTCTAAAATAAAAAATTCCCATGGATGTCTCACCTTATTTGCTAATTTAAAGTGTTTTGCCATAATTATAATCAGAGACTATGCAAATAAAAGTGATACCATAGAAAATATCTATATGTCAACATGGCAATTATTTCAGTAAAAATGAAAATGGTAAAATCTGCAATTTCTTAAATGCCTATCAGAAATTATTTTTTTTAGATAAATCAAAATATGGACAGAATAAATTTTGTCATTTAAAACCATTTTTGTACATTTCTGACAGTTTTATCCATATATCTGATGAAGGCCCAATATATAGCTATATTCGCTTTTCGAACAGGGTCAATTTATGTGAAAAATGGCTCCCAAAGGCGCCAACTTTAAGATGCCTTTAGAAAAATTGAATACGATTTAAGATTTCTGACTAAATTTTTCATAGTTTGGGAGGTCAACCTGTGGATGTGTAAAATTTCCGAGAATCCTGATAACCTCATCCAAACCATTCATCATGCTTTTCTATGAGACAGGTGATTAACATTATCGAATTGAAACAAACGCACATCTGTCACCTGTCCTTGAATGTAACCAGCTTTTAACTGTTTAAAGCCTAGTGAGTTGTACACCGTTTGGAGTCGAAACCAACTCAGATAAACTGAACTACCATTTTGACTTCCACTAACAGAAGGAACCATCTAAAGTCATTTCTTTCTTAGAATAGCCAACTTTCAGGGGGACACTTAAGGTCCTTGAGGGAGGAATGAGCTCTTTTAGAAGTTGAGCAGTCAGCGATTTGCTGATCCTTAAGAGACCAATGATTTTCGATTGTGGTCAGTAGCTTTGGGAATATTGGTTTAGCAAACTCAAGGAATATTGGTTTAGCAAGACTTTTTGATGGCTAAAGAAAAGCTGTTATTGGTATGAAATCTACTGGTAGTTCTCAGCAGCTTTGAATGAAGTGAGTCCAGATTTATTTGTGTCACTGGATGAAGTTAATTTCATCCAACAAACACATGTAAAAGTTAAGTGTATGGAAATTGATATAATTTTTTAAGTTAGCACAAATTTAAAGTTGATTTGAAATATTTTAAAGTGTGTACATGTATTAGAAATGATCCACTTTGATGTTCTTTCCATCCAACAACCTTCCGAAACTTCTAGGAAGTGTTCATATCAAATGCAAAAAGTCCAGTTTTGACTTTTGCTTAATTTATTAAACATATAAAGGGGGTCTGGTCAAAACGGCCAAATATAAAACGGCCAATATACCAGGACGGCCAATCGCAAAAACGGCCACCATACCAAGACAGCCAAAGGATAAAACGGCCACCTACCAAAACGACCAATTGTACTATTTTCAGCTTTATATGCTTTCTCATCCATCTATCTTATTCTATACTATATATATACATCTAGCCTATATGAATTACTTAATTGTATATATTTCATAATTTATATAAAATGAAATATATACAATTAAGTAAGTCATATAGGCTATAGATGTATATACATGATCTATAATATAAGATAGATGAATGAGAAAGCATATGGAACATGCAATTTTAATCCCAGTTGGATTATTTTCAGTAACAACAACAACGAAATATTAATAATTTATATAATAACTGGATTTTCATGATCAAAACAAATTATAGACAATATCCCTCTTTAATATTTACATATTTATCAATGATGAAAAAGCATGATTTACCCCATTCTTTGTATCATTCAAAATGCTAATAGCAATTGACATGGCAGTTTGCTATTCTGTATATGAAATACTTAATTGTATATATTAATATGCATAATAACCAGGAATCAGTTGAAATTCAGAGTTTCAATTCATGCTTTTGATCAATGATGAAAAAACATGATTTACCCCATTATTTTCATCATTCAAAATGCTAATAGCAATTGACATAACGGTCACGGCTGATTGCTATTACATATCTTTATTCATAAATTAGCTATTTCAACATAAAACCACTGCACTGCTGATGTAATCGATTAAGATAAGATAAATTAATTTGACATAACATTATATAGACTCTTATGCTACTGCATAAAAAAGATTATACCTATTTGTATGTTGTACTGTTAGGGCTAACCTTCTTCCATATCTTAACAATGTATAATAATTAAATAAAGGCTGCTGCTCATCATTCATAATCTTATCAACTTGTCTCATAACATTTGTTTTTAAAGTTCATCTATTGGTTTTATGTCTGCCTTTAACTTACGACATGTCTTAACAATCTGTTTCAATTTAGCTTTATCTTTAAAAGAACTGATTTGTAGAATAGGGTGAGAAGTTTACACTCAACATTAATGTTTCTCATGATTCTTAAAAATAGAACCCATTGTACAATTTTTTTGCACTATAGTTCTCTCACAGTCAAAGCTTCTCTTTAGAAAATCAATCACCATTTCTTTTGTCCTCTTTACACTGAAATATGGATTATTATATAAACTGCATAATTTTGCACCAATGATACAGTGATTTTAACTGGTGATTCTGGGTAAAATCAAGGATTATGATTCAAGGGAAGTTTTAGGTTAAGTGGAGTTTGTCTCATGGTGAGATAATTATCTTAATATACCTAAGAAAGCATGTAATATAAGAAAAATAAGAAAGTACTACTCAACACACACAAACACGCACACACACATATATATATATTTATATATATATGAATAAAAAAAAATACTGAGTTGGCCGTCCTGGTAATTGGCCGTTTTGGTCGATTGGCCATTATGGGGAGTGGCCGTTTTGACTCTACTCCCTATAAAGGTCTATGGCCACTGCATGATTTAAAATGTACCAATGCCAGGGCTCGAACTATGCATGTTCCAGCCAATCCGCTACTGTGACTGTGTCCTAGCTATTCGGCCATGGAAGCAGAAAACATTACGTAACATATAATGGGGTAAAACAATTGTAGATAGAGGGGAAGGGGGGAGGGGGTAGAGGAACTGAGGAAATAAAAAATGGGAAACACAAATTTAGTGGACAGTAAAAGTATCTTGTGTTAAACAGGAAGACTCAAAGTATATGATCTACAATAATCTATACATAACAAAATTATATATCAATAGAGTATCTGTTTACCAATTAGCGTTTAAAAGCTGTTAGCATCCAATGAATGTTGTATTGAAGGGCTGACATCTCCTCAGGGCAGCAATACATAATGAATGTAATAATTATCGTTAGGTGGCGTTTGCTATAAATGCAATAATTATGGCTAGGTGGCGTTTGGTACCCAATGAGCTATTAATAGCCTATTGAATGGGCTGGCACCAATGAAAGCTGTGAACAACTATACCTCACACATTTAAATAATTGGTATAATTGGGGATGGTGGTGGGGAACTTCGTGGCCAAAGTGTCTAAGGTGTCACCCAAAAGGTGTCACAGGGGGGAGTGAAGAAAAGAAGAACAACCCTGGATTGATGTTGGTTGGTTCGAGTCCCCACCCATGGCAATTGGACTACCAGAGTCTACCAGGATGTACTGAGCCAATGATACAACAGGACTGGGGCTAAATAGCTAGGCCCAACTCATCGATCAGCACTCGTCACAAATATTATTTATTACTAAAGATACCTTTATATCATATTCCTGTGTTTTACATGCTGCAGATTTTGAGAAACATTTAACACTTTCATCACATACTAACAAATGTAACTATATAAAATACTATACTTATATATTATAAAATAATTTCGTAATACTCATACTACTGGTAGTTCTCAACAGCTATGAAGTGAGTTCAAATTTATGGTATGACTGAAATTAAGTTAATTTCATCAACAAAAACTTGTAAAAGTATAGCTTATGGAAATTGATATCATTTTTAAGGTCAGCACAAAAGCAGTTTTGGAATATTTTAAAGTGTTTTGGTGTATTTGGTTCCAGTCCTTGCAATATCCACCAACCAGCAAAATGAAATCTAACACTGAAAACAAGCGCTCTCTGGCTGTCATGAGTGCTGAAAACTTTCTGGAGTAGTCTATAAAACTTTATTCTGTCGTGACGATGACAAACAAATACCGTAGATGGCTTCTGTTTGTAAAACTTTCTCATTAACGTTGGCCCACAGTAGATCACGACTCTTCAGGGTGGGGCGACAGCATTTATCATAATTACTGAAATTGATTATAGTAAGTTGACCCTAACTTTTAAGTGAACATCTCTTGAGACTCGTAACTTCTGCATTCATTGCTTGTGCAAGAGGTTTATTGAATTTCGGGTTAATTTGTGAGCTATACATATATGGTGAAATCTCTGTCTACTTGTGTCTTGCTATGCCTTTTAGACAGTCTGGCTATTCTGGACTGCCCTCTCCTGAAGTATGTGGGACTGGCGTTTCTAGACTGTGTT